>VZTA01027688.1:0-31876 GCA_013398855.1 Mohoua ochrocephala | reverse complement strand
TCTCCAGTCACTGTTTCGATGCAAGACAAACCTGTGTCCATTTCCCATCTGACACAGGTGATGGTGTTCTGCTCTGCACTTCCCCATGGATGTACCATATGCCCCCTCTTCCCTCATTCACTGTATCTGTGCACCTCTATCCCTGCTGGGCACAGCTCTTTCATAAAGGTAGTCAGAAGTAGATTGTGGATGTTTATTAGGTGCTAATAAGAAAAACAAAGAAACATTACAAATCAATTTTTTTCATTGTTCTTAAGTATGTTGGCATTCCAAAGTTTTCCATAAAATTTGCCTGCGTAGACTTGCTCTCAAATGGCACCAAATTCCACAGGTTGAATTAATCAAATTGATAATTTTGATTAAGTTACCAATTTATCCAGACACAAGTTCCCTGGCTTTCATGTCTTTTTCTCCACATTCCTTTTTCAGGAACAAAATACAATTTGTTTAAAAGCAATGCATGTAGCTATCTCAATAATTACATGACCTTTGTGTGGCATCACATGTATGACCTTTGATACAACACAGCTTATTGTTCCCATTGCTTATTGAAAATTTTAGTGCTTCCAGAAGCACTCGAAATTCAACATTTTTATCTGCCCCTTGCTAATTAATATCTAACTATATATCAGCTGATGGTGCCGTGCTGGGCGGTTACGGAATTTTGTCCGTGAGTGCTAAGTGATCTTAAACAGTGCCACACTTTGGGACTACTGAATGGTTCCTTCTGAACACTGGGCTTTATACAGCACTCAGAAACACCAACACAAATTCCTGCTTCCTATGAAATTAGCTTAACAAGGATTTGGGGAGTAACCATTTGCGCTCTACGGTTGATGTGTGCGACCTTTTCATCCAAGCAATTATTTCTGAGAACAGAATGTTCATTCATCGCGGAGAGAATTGAGGCAAAGTCAATTTATGCCACACGTTTGGCCTGTTCCGTGGCACAACCATTCGCTGTTTGGTTTTAGAAGTTAAGCATTACATATAATCCAACAAGTGGTGAAGGTTTTTTGGTCAGCCCAGGTAACCTATAACAATCTTAGCTTTTCAGCAATAATATCAGGTTGTTGCTATAAAAAAAGATGTCAGAATTGGTACAAATGCACAATAATAATTTTTCTCAAATATATTTGAAGGTATTCTACAAAAGAGAACTTATTATCATGCCAGGGTAGGTCAGTAATTTTTGCAAATGAGCAGTGTAATTAAGTGAGAACAATCCTCCTGTGTAAGTGCCATGAAGAGAGTATTCACCACCTGGAATTCTATGTGCTCCAACATAACAGCATGCTTGGCTATGATGAGTTTCCTGAGGGTGGGACAATAAAGTTGAAACTGAAATGATAAGCAACGAAAGGAGTTCTTAAAGAGTTCAGAAAACACATCCATGAAACCAAATTTACAGAGAAAGAGAAGAACACAAACTAAAGCTCTTCAAAGTATATTTAAACTTGCAGAACTACCTCTCCCTGGGGAGAATCCAATATGATATTAAGCTTCTGCAGGTGAACCTAGGTTATTTTCCCCACAGAAATAAACAGTGATCATTACAATTTAGGAGACAAATATAGCCACAGTTATATTCTTCAATAACAGCCTATAAAGTTTTGTGTTGATACATTTCTCCCTTGTTCACCAAAGTTTAAAAGTTTGCTTGAAAGAGCATTTTAGAGATCAAAGAGAATTCACCTTTGCCACAGTTAAAACCAGTTTGTCTCATACAGTTGCTGTTACTGTTCCTAGCATGATAGAGCCACTGGTTATGGAATAAAAAGTGTACTGGGTTTGAGTCTCACATTTCATTAAGCTATCTAACATTTGCATGTTGAGTACAATCAGGACAACTCACAGTAAGAAAACAAACCATGAGTGAGGTGAATTCATTTCACCTGATCTTGCCAATTACTACATTGCATTTTTCCAGTCCAGAACATTAATGCAAAATATGAATGACCGAACAGGCTTTTGAAAAAAGAGCTAAACAGAAACGTAGATCCCCAAATTGATCATGAGAGTATTAAATGTTGAGATAAGATCAGCCACTTTGCCAAAACCAGTATATCACTGCTGTGGTAAATTGCCTAGAGCAGAAAAAACATTCCAGGAAGTTCTAATTACCTTAATGATGAACTTTTATGTGACCGTATTTCTGATTCAAATGCATCTGCCTTCACATTCCAGTGCTCTGAATTCTGTCTCATGGTGGTATGTCCACAGCCAGCAAAGACATCACATTGCAACAATCTGCTGGAAGAAAATGAAACAAATTCTTTAGTCTCTTGCTGCAAAACACACTCCTCAGACTTCTTATAATGGTTTTCTGAACTCTTCCCACCTTGTTGCCATCTGTGCTAAAATGAGTGGATGCCAGAATTGGACATGGAGTGCTCATTTAATGCTTTGTTCAGTAGTAAAGATCCTGTTCTTCCTTGATGCTTTTTGGCACATGCGTTCATTTTCAAGGCTGCATCCAAGACCTCAGTGAAGGTGGGTGGCCTGGGGATGGCTGGAGGAAAGAGCTGCATCCTCAAACCCCACTCCTGTTCTCATTTCTCTTTGCTTGAGCAGTTTGAGAGCAGCATGAGCTGTTCCACTGGGGCCAAGGGAGCAGGGAGGGGAAGATGGAGAAGGGACATTTGGTGCACAGAAGAACGTGCTTGGGCTCAGTAGTTATTCTAAGAGCACCTGGGAGCCGCTGTTCTGAATTCAGCTGTGAGAGGATTACTCCACGCTGCTCTGGAGAGATTGAAATAGACTCTTCTTGTGAATGGAGACTCTGATTTTCTCTGCCCTGCCATTCTGCTCCTCTAGGTAAACTCCAGCTTTGCCTATAGCTAATCTGGCTGAACTTGTCCCTGTAGTGTTTTAACAGCCAATTGCTATTAAATTCTATAATAAAGACATTAGAACAATGGATAAAAATATAATTTTAGGAATATAACCTAGGTGTTTATTTTAAATGTCATAAAGCATCTAAGGGTAAAGAATAGCAGAGGACTAAGGAATATATTATGACTCAGAAAGTTGTGAAGACTGAATAAAAAAATACAAGTCAATGGTTATTTTGAGCTGGGAAGGATATTAATAAATGGAGATCCTACGACCTGCACCAAAACTGGGGTTAATTTAATCTCTTTGCTACTCATCTGGAAAGCAAGCACACAGCAGCAGAGACAGCACAACTGGGAATTATGTGATTATTTAGAAAAGCCACGACTTAAAAAAAAAAACCAACAGCAAACAAAAAAAAAACAAAACGAAAGCCTAAAAGAAGGGACCGAAAAGGATGGCAGCTGAAATTTAGCGTGGGCAAACGTGAGGTAATGTGTACTAAAAGGAACAATTTGAACTGCTCATATACACTTGATGGTTTGCAAAATCACTCAAGAAAAAGATCTAGGCGTTACTGCAGACAGCTTAATGGAAACTTCTACTCAGGGCACAGTAGTGGTCAAAAAAAGCAAACAAAATGTCAGGCTATATTAAAGATGGATTGGAGAATAACACTGGAAAGAACAACAATACCACCAAATACATCAACAAGTATTCTTCATCTTAAGATCAGGGTATTTTGCTTTCTTTATATGAAAAGAAATGGGAATCACCTGGAAAAAGAAATTAAATGGGATTTAGGGGCATTGATAAACAAAGTGAAAGATATTTAAAGGGTATCAGAATGATGACATCCTTTAAATTGAGGTAGTTTTTTTTCTGAACAGCTTTTCCGTTCCTCAGCTCTTGAGTCTGCAAAAAAGGTTAGCAGGAGCATATCCCTTTGTCTTATCTACTGACAATCAGACTGTGGATGAACTTCTTTTGAGCACGAGGCCTGAATGTAATTTCCGTGCTGCTCTAGAGAAAAATGGAAAGGGTCAGTTGCTCACAGAACCTCCCTGCTCTCCCAAGCCCAGTCTGCAGAGCCCAGTCCAGTGCTGGGTCTGATCCAGCTTAGGCTCAGCTGATGCCGAGACCCAGCACCTTGTGCTCAGTCTTTATCCACTTGCTCAGTCCAGCCTAGCACCCTAACCTGAATTCTTTCCTCCTTTAATCCCTTCCTTCCCCTCAACCCCTGCACTTACTCCCCTCTGCTGCTTCCCCAGTCTCACACCAGTGAAGGTAACTGGTGTGAGTGGCTTTTTAGTCCACTTTCCCCTCCCTCCAGGCCCATTCCCAGCTTTGTTCCCTCAGTGTGTGCTGTCAGGATTATCAGCACAGCTGGAGCCCCAGGAATTCCCTGCCCTGCAGCACCTACAGCTCCTCCCAGGCTTTGCAGACCCCGGAGAGAAGCCCACGCTGCTGTTCACGTTGTCAATTACTATTCACAGTAAACACAAAAGCCTAAAATCAGAGGTTAATTTACAGCAGATGAACACCCCCCTTCCACCCCCCCCCACCCACCAACCACCCTGGGGCCTTGTCGTGCCTCAGTGCTTAAATTGCTTAGATATTAATTAAGGCAGGAGGTTTCTCTCCTAATTGCTTGACATGCCAGGTTGAAAGCTGCCCTGTGGATTAAGGACAATGATATATGCCAACCTCTGTGGTTCTTAGGGTAGAGTGCCTGCTATAAATAGATGTTAGAACTGTAAATTTAACATTGTTTAGTCTGAGGATAAGTGAGGAAAATGGGAAACTCATTTGCTCAGCAGTAGCAGGGTGTGGAGTGTTGTTTTCTGCTGAGGATTATTTTTATTTTTATTACTAAACTCTTGAGAGCCTAGAGATGTCACAAGGTCCTTTTGCTGTTCTGGGCTGTGAAACCAGGAGAGGAAAATATGAACTTATGCAGTTTTATATAACTTACAAATGTGTTTAGCATTTTCTGTGACAGTGCAGGCAGTCAGAAAATTTAACTGTTTCCTTTGTGAACTTTATTTTGTTTGTCTGGAAGTTTGATCTGTTTCAGAGCAGGGGCAGGGCATTTTCCTACATAAGCAAAATAATGTCTAATTACAATAAAAAGGGGAGGAAGAAAGACAAGCTGAAGTTGTGCTGTGAAATGGCATTATTACCTCTCTAACAGGAAGCATATGGAATAGTAGCATGCACACAGGTCTGAGAGCCAGGAATAAATCAGTGCTAGTCTAGACATGCTGATTCCAGCTGTGGTCCTGAAACAAGCTGCTGGGGCTGGAAGCTGATTAAGTCTAATGTCCATCTGGAGAGGATGATGAATGAAGGCAGAGTAACTGTCCCATCAGAGCTGTTGGGAGAACAAGGGTTACCAGCTGTAATCCCTTCTAACAGTATCAGGGATCAGGGTGGTACATCCTATGGAATAGTGCCTTATCACACAGCTCCATTCTCTGCATTACAGAAAAAGAAGCAGAGGAAATGTCTTCATTTAATCCTGTTGTCCACTTCTCAGCATGGCCCTCATTTATTGTTCTGCTTGTGCTTTCCCCATTGTGGTTATAATTAATGTGGTTAACTGATATTTACAAGCACCCAGAAGATGGAAAGCCTATGTATTATCTACATAGGCTAATTACCTCACAAAATGACCTAAATAAATGTTGATATCATTCCAGAGAGCAAGGCACTACCCTCACAAAAACACCTCCTCTCTTGTCCTGCCTCCACTCAAAACTGACTCCATCTCAACTGATCTCCTATGAATAAATTACACTTGCACCTCCTTTACTACTACCTTACTTTCACACAGCAAAAGGATCCTAGTTTGCTTGCTGTAGCCTGAATTCTGCCATCCTCAGACAAAACTCTTCCCTCCACTACACAGACTTTATTCACCAAAGAAAAACCTCCCAAAGCCCTTACAGACCTTATGAAAGACGTTTTCACTCACTTGGGTTAAATGAGCACTGTGTGTTTTCTTTCTTCCTTTTTTTTTTTTTTTTTTTTTTTTTTTTCCTGGGGGTGGCATAAAAAGTAATAAATGAATCATTTCAACTTCGGGCGAGAAGTTTAGGTGTTGTATTTGTACCATGCAACTACATAAACACAGAAGGAGCCAGTTAACCAATGAATTGCAGGGACGAGAAGCAATGAGATGATCTAAAAGGCTTTAACACATTTTCCATACATTAGCGCTCGGACTAGTTGCCTTTTGCCTTCTTGCAACAGACACAAGTCAGTGAAAGACCAAAAGGAAAGTCTGAGGTTTTATATTTCTGTTTGTGGTACAGGAAAAGGGTTACGATCTCAGTGGTTGATTCAGTGAAATAACATCTCTTTTATACACATCTGCCTAGCGAGTAGGGCGGTAGTTGGAAATACCCAATCTAAAGCATTAAAGATCTGCTGGCAAATAGCGAGGCATTTTCTGCAGAGGAAAAGTTGTTATATCGAGTAGTCACTTTGAGTGCTTAGGAGTTACAGTCAAACATCCAAACACCGTGGACTTACACTGCATTTATTATTTTCTCAAGTATTTAACACGCTGGGGATGGACTCTGCTGCGTATTTCAAATCCGAGAAGGAATGATAATAGCAGATTTAAATAAGAAGATCCTTGGCAATGGTAAGTGATATTTTTATAGCAAATTATTTGAGCATCATGCAGTCAGCTCTTTTTACGTGTCAGTATGTATTATTTTCAACTGCTTTGATTTCAGAACTCGAAAGAACAAGCAGATAAGAGGTATTTCAAAAAATTACATTTTTGTCTGCCTATTCACTGTTATCACTGCTTTGCTTTTAAACTATTTGAGAAATTTGAAGCAAATTATTATTGTTCAATGATCAGCATTATGAATTAAACAGAGATGCTCTACCTGGAAGTACCTTAATTTGGGACACTTCTAGTTTGCTGTAAAATATTTCTCCTCTTTCTCTTGATGTATATAAAAGCCTGCAGAGTGGACCAGAGACTTCTGTGAGTTCACAGCTTCCTTCAGTTTTGAAGGCCTCTGCATACCTGCAATATTATAGGAAGCAGAAAAGAAACAAAATCACAGAGCAAGTGATTCATTACTCAGAAACATTTTAAATCTACAAAATATCTCACCGGCAATTACGTTTCATAAATAAGATTAATTAATTTCAAAAACAGATGGAAAGGAGAGGATATGGGGGTTTAATTTTTTTTTGTTTTTTAGCTTTTGCTAAGTCCATTTTTTTCCAGAATTTTCTCTAACCTTTCCACTAATTTCCCCTGTGCTGTGTAACTGAAGGCTATGTTATTTGACTATTTTATTTTTCTTTAAAGAAGCAATACAGAAAAATGTATTCATCCACGAGAACTAGAAAAGGGGCAGCATCTAGCAATCTGAAAACACATTTTCAAACTATTTTAAAATTAAAACATTAATAGAATTGTCTACTACAGTTCCAGAGCATAGATCCAAGCAAGACATTCAAATGCAGTATTTACTCAAATCTCTGTATGAACCAGCCTATACAGGAAATCAGTAAATTGCTCCTGAGTCTCAGTCTCAAAGGGGATACGTATTTGTTTAGTCATGTATTATAAATAACATCTGTAGACTTGAAACCTTGCCAGGGTTATTAATGCAGGCTTCACTTAATAGTGTCCTTTACTCTGCGCCTCATTAGGAACGGATTCAAACAGCACGAGCCCGCAGAGGAAGGTGCAGGCTGGTGTGGCACACAGGTATTGATGCTGTGCTGCCCACACTGCCAGGGCAGCCCGCTTTGGTGGAGCTGGCGTGCCCTGAGCTGGCACACAGCTCCTGCTGAGCAGTGCCTTGGCACATGCAGTCAGCACAGGGGCTTTGGAGCAGCCCCTGCTGCTCCCTCCTGCAGGGAGATTGCTCCCAGTGTGGAGGTGGGGACAGAACACTCCACTCTCCCCACACTGTACCAGCCTGTGCCTGGCTAGTTACCACATAGGGCTGTGGGGCTGTCGAATTGCCTTAATTTCTGCTGAAGGACTGACCTGACAGGCCATGGCCTCTTCATCGCTCAGCTGGCTGTGAGAGAGCTCCAGGGATGAGATCTGCTGCTGTGTTTGCCTCCTGCTGTTACAGCATCTCTGCTCTCTGTATTTCAGCGTGGCACACCCTGTGAAATAGCTCTCATGCCTTATCATATGTAATGAGCTCTGTGTGCAACAGATTCTGCTTAACAGGAGAGGGGTTGCTGTTGGATAGCATTACTTGACACCAGCAAATTCTTGTTGTTTCCTAAGACAAGTTGTTAATTATTTTGTCCATTGTCCCATTAAAAAAAAACCCCCAAGCAACAAACATTTAATTATCTTCCAGTACTTTTCATCAGAGAAATTCTCACCCCACACACCCAGGAAGGAACGTGACCACAAGGCCATGACCCTCTTTCTTTGATGAGGACAAGGATTGGGAGTGAGGGAAAGCAAACCTTGGGTCAAACCAGTAGGTCGCCATCAGAGCTGGAAGGAGATCTCCAGACTCAATTAGAGTGTGCAGCCAAAAATGAGCTGGGGCAGATTTTTACTGCTTTGCAGTGCATTAGATGTGGTTGGTAAGGTTCAGTTATGGGTAGTTTACTTCTTTGCCCAAGATTAATGCTGAGCTTAAGCTAATATTGTCAAAGTCTTAACACTTTCCTGATACCAATTTTATGCATTTAAGGTCCTTTCTTTTAGCCAGAAACATGAAAAAAAACCCCTCAACTTATGCAACCCCCAAAGGTCTGAGTATTCTTCGACGTTTATTTGAGTTGACTCTTTAAAGATTCAGTCCATGACTAAAAAGACAAAATTAATAATCAGTTTAAAAGGTGTTGAAATAAAAAGGAAAGAACCAGAAAAATAAAATCCCGAGTAATATTGCTGGTCATATTTTGTCTTTGAACATGATTTTGGGCAATTACTTGGGAGTTAAATCCCAGAAGAGGCTGCTTCTTTTGGGAAATCCAAACTGAGACAAAGGATATAGCATTAGTTCTTATGGAAATCGTTATTAGGTATTCTCTGGATCAAAAATGACCATCCATAAGAGAAGGACACTGGAAAGTTTGACTTCCCTGAGCACATCTCTGCTGCAGGGTCAGGGTCATTCGGTGGCCAAGCACACCAAGCCTGCTGTGGTAGATGGCACTGTGTGAGCCTCAGCATGCTGTTTCACACCAGCTCTGTGTGGATCCAGAGAGCCTTTGCAGAGAGTCTGTTCACAAGTCAGCCCCGTGTCTGGAGGCAGAAAGTCTGTCCCACAATCCAGTTTATAGCTGCTCTTCCATGACACCCCTCGCTCCACAGTCCTCCTACTGATATTCGTAAAAAATGCAGGGGAAGTGATCACAGGCCTTTACAAGGCCATAAAAGCAATAGTCAAGCTCTTTTGGGCCAACACAGGGATAAAGGCAAATGAGGACAAAGGGATGTTTAAAAGAAATGGTAACTAAGCAGTGTAACAATCTGAGTGTAGAGAAAGTTTTCAAGATTGGTGTAATAATGTCTTTGCATTCCGATTTGGTGCTTATTTTAAAAGATAAGCTTTAGCTGGAGTAGGAATTATTTTCATCAGCGCAGGAATTACAGAACATTTTCTCTTCGACAGGTTAATTATACTAGCTAATTAGAACAACTTCTTCTGGGCTTGAAAACTGATTCTGCAGAAAAATCAAAACCCAAGATCAGGAATCCTCAGCTGAGATCTCTCAGCCACTAGCTCTAAACTACTTAACATTAGGTAGTGCTCTGGAGGTGTAGGCTGATTTCAAAACGTGGAAGAAAAGTAATCTCCCACAGACACTAAATCCTGACTGTTTGGGATCCTACAGCTGACCCCAGCACCATTTATCACACTTATGACCGAGGTATCATCAGATCTCATGAAGCACCAGGAGCATTTTGTTTTGTGCCTTACCAGGGACCTATTTATGTGACAGATTAGACTGTTTCCCTCATGGGAAACCTGTAAAATAACCTCATTTTTCTGTCAGCAATAATGCTGCTGAGTGACACACACGGTGTGCACTGCCACTAAAGTCAGTGTTAAAAGCTACAGCATTGCCAAAAACCATGAGAGCTGCCACTGGAACTTTATGCTGTTATCTTCAACACCCCAAACAAAACCTGTCTGCTCAGCTTCATTCTGATTGTCACAGCCTTAGAGATAAGGTGCAGCAGCAGAAATGTGAAGGGTCCTCGAGACTTTTCTGATGCAGACTTAAGAAGCAGCCTGTGTTAAGTAGCTTTGCCTCTGCCGAGCTCCAGGAATGACAAATACTCAGAAATAGCTACTGCTTAAACCTTCTGCTTGAAATGACAACTGTACAAATGTGGTAAAGTCATTTTATTCAGACACAGATATCCAAGAGAAGAGGTTGCATAATTCATCACCAATCCCTGACAATGCTATCTGAAAAAAACAAAGAAACAAACAAAAAAGCCCAAACCAAACCATAACAACACCCCAAAACACTCTGCAATACCTTCTCCACCTCAAAAAACCCTTGCAAACAACCCAACCCAAACCAACAAACCCAGCAACCCAGGCAGGACCACACATGTTATCTGTGAAATGCTGAAGCATAACAAGCCCCTGACTCTGGTGAGCCTGAGATCAGGCTGCTGGAGCAAGTGGTGCTTGGACCAGAGTGTGAAATATGGAGCAAACTCTGCCACTGTTTCTCAGGTGGACTGAGAACATTCACCTTTTCAGTACTTCCATTCATTCACATCTGGCTGTTCAAGGAGTAAAGAAGGCAGTAGCAACAAATATGACAGAATCCAACATGGATTCACAATAAAAGGTTAAAAAAAAAAAGGCAGGTCCAAATACACCTTTTAACTGAACTCATGGAAAATATAGACAAAATTTTCATATCACTTTTGCAGGTAGAGTAAATTCAGTTTTCTTTTGCCCTTTATGTTTTTTTCCCTTATAAATCAAAGGTTTTGCTATTGATAATTCTCCTTTCATTCAACCTAAAGGGCCCTCTATGTCTGCCTACAGTTTAGGGAACTATAAATTAAAGGGAATTCTAAGTCAGATGAAAAAGGAGCATTATGTGACTGGAAATGTGGAAAGAAGAGGTAAAGTCATAACTTTTAAAAATATTTGTTTAAATTTGAATGACACCATACAGGAGAGCTCACATAATGCTTTTACTACTCTGCTGCTGCAATAAGTTATAAACTGTGTATTAGTCAGTGGTTTTAAGAAAAAAAAAATGGGCCTTTCCTTCAGTACCAGATATTTAGCAACTTCATAGCTGACATAAATATTTAGTGTTTCTCGAAGCCCAGCATAATGTCATACACACAGTCTATGTACACACTATAAAAATATTGAAATAACAATACAGCCTACAAGCCTTAGGTGAAAGGGTACCATTCTTGCCTCGCCTCATGCACCCCACCGTGGCTACAGCCAACAAACTTTACACTCCTGGTGCTGTACTTCTTCAATCACACACTCTTAACACCATCACGTGGGCTACTTTTTCTGTCAACAAAGCATTGTATGCAGAAAGTAACGTATTCTACATGAAGTTCAAGGATGTGCCCTCGAGATGAGGGAAAAATACTTTTTATGGGTGTACACTTACTACTAGACCCTCTTGCGTGGAATTATGTGAGCAGTGTTTTACTGCTCATCTCTGGGGTGCTGCAACAAGAAAGGTTCATAATCACAGAGTGGGAGTGCAAGTCATGAAACACAAATGTTTCAGGCAAGACAAGGCCTAGGAACTTTTCTTCATTCACAGGAAAGCAATTCACTTGAAAATAGTCTAGGAGGTCGCAGAGCTGGATACCATCGTGAAATAGTCAGGTAATAAAGCTCACAAAAGGAAGTGAAGTTTCTCAAAAAGTATCTGAAGCAAAAGGAGGACTTCCAAACTTATGAAAGCAGCGTGAAGCTGGAAGGAGGGGCAAGAGAAAAAAAGATAAAAGGATGTAGAAGACAGAGGATGACATCAGTAGAGAGATCAATGAGAAAAGGATTCCATGGAGATGTGAAGGTCAGAACATTTTTCCTGGTACAAGAACTGAACAAGTCTTAGAGGCAACAAATTTAAAACAATTACAAGGAAGTACATTTATATGTAACACATGAAACTCATTGCCTGTGGATACTCTTGAAATCAAAAGCTTAATGGGAGCCAGAAATGGATAAATTACAGTTCTATTACACAGGATTCATTTCATGTGTGCAAGCAAAAACAAATCTTTGTGCTTCCTGGCAAAAGTTAGGTACTAAGTAACGAAAGGAATTAGAGAGAGCTTTACCTAATTTGACATAATGCAATACTTATCCTTGATGGGGCAGCTGTAACTTCTGGTAAAACAAGACTATCCTATGATAACATGACATGTCCAAGAATTGTGGAACAATGTACAAAACCTCCGAGTGCCAGTCTGCTCTGCCAGCAAGGTACTCAGAAACTCTTTCCAAAAGCAAGCTCTACCTTGATATTTTTTTTTAACAAGTTAATCTCTTTGAAACAATTGCTATCAGTTATTTCTGGAGAAGGATACTGGATTAGCTGGGCTTGTAGAATGACTCGACATGCCATGTTGCCATGTTCTCATGGATGGAAGGGCAATGTGAAAGTCATGAAACCCAAGACAGAGATGATTAATCCAGCCCTGGTTTAGCAGCAATGAAGGGATGGATTGTCCTGTGCGACATAACTGCAGTCTGGAACATGGCAAATGTGAAAGGCAAAAATAATTTTATCAGTTTGCTGAACAATTAAGGACAGGACAAAACTTGAACACTCCAAACTATTGGCTTTCTTTCGTGTTAACACAAGCAGTATTTGCAGTTGGGTGGAGAGCAGGACTGAGGCTGTTCCATCATTACTTAGGTCTGCTTTGCCCAGTACTGATGTCCTGTTTAAATTTATACGTTCCTTTTTGGAAAAGGTTATCACCAGTAGCAACAGGCAAAATATTTGGTACTGAATAGTCTGCATATTTGTCCTCTAGAATCCAAACCTGTGTATATGGAAAATACTTTGGAGAAAAGTGGGATCAGCTCCTGTATCTGCTGTGGTTCCAGACACATCCTGATTTCAGTCATGCAAAAGAGAAGAATTGCTATAAGTATTAAATTCAGTGGCTTTTTTCTTTCCTTTACCCACCGCCAATAGACACTGACTCCAGACATCAGCAAGGTGCTCCATGTTATGGTAACTATCCCATGGCAGGAGTATCACTCCATCTGTGAATTGCATTGTTTGAGTTTCATTCTGGAGCAGGAGTTGCTGTCCTTCTGCATGCTATTCCCTTTATCTACAGATGTATATTTTCATCAACTCACCTCTTGGGGTGAAACCTCTGTCTTACTGAAATCAAAGACAAAACAGCAAACTTCAAAGTGCCCATGATTTCTGCTGCCTTCTTGTTCCACACATTCATTATGCTTTTGATTTTGAGTATTTCCTTTTATTTGTTTGAACGCTCTTTATTTTACCACATTCTTTTCCTGCCCCTCACACGAGAAGGAAGTAAAGAAACCACACTGATTTGCCTTGTATTTCCTATTATCTCATAAACTTTTATCAATGCAGTTCCTTTCTGCAGAGGAGAGTCCACATAATTTCAATCTTTTAATACAAAATTCCATCCTCTGATCAGTGTTCATTGCCCTTTTCCTGCTACAATACCTTCGAGCTAAGTAATGAAGATTGACCACAGTATCCAATATCAAAGCATACCATTAGTGCAACAAGGCAGGCACAGTAGAGGTTCTCTCTCTCTCTCTCTTTTTCCTCATGGCTTCTAAAAACCTGTTTTTCTGTTCACCACTGGGCACTGAACAATTACTGTACAGAGAAGATGGAAAAAACTGCAAAAGGTTAGAGTAAAGCAACATGAAAAAACAGCCCCTCCTTGTGATATTTATGTTTCTGCTGCTGGCCCTGGCAGAAGTCCAGACTTGGAATGAACAAAACTCCCAGTGGCTTAGGGACTACATTATTCAGCCCATAGTCAGGAAATGCAAAAGCATGTGACAATGGGAAGAAATAAAGCAAGCTTTCCAATGCTTTTGAGCTTCCAGCTCAATCAGCTTGGATCAGAACTCAGGGACTGTTGAGATTTTGTGTGAATGAGTTCTCCATTGCTAAACAAAACCATGTGTGCGTTGTAGTGAAAGACAGTAAAGTGGTAAACAGTATGTGGCTTTGCTTCCTTGTTGATATTTTGTTTTTACAGTGCTAGCACTACATATAAAACCCCATTTTATGTACGAGGCCACTGTCCTTTCTCTTCAAACACAGGGACAAACTCTTCCCCAATATACAAAGTCAGCTGTCTATTTCTCCTCCTTTCCAGGAAAGCTGCCTCATAATTGTTGATCACTCCTCAGCCCCAAGTCTTGGGTAACGTTCCACGTCATTTGTTACCCAGTGAGCCAGGTAAAAGCTGTGTCCTTTAGGGAAGATTTCCTTTGGGGAACTAATATCCCAAAAACTTAGATGTTAGAAAAATAATGTCAAAATCTGTTGTTACACATTTGAAATACTTTTAAAATGCCCACAATTGTATTATCGAGGACAGAGTTTTCCAGGGCTCCTGTAGACACGGTACAGGGCAGAGATTTCATCTTCCCTTTTTGTCCCAGGATGGGAATCATTCTCATGGAACAGACGTTTGTCTTTATAGTCTGTGTTTTACCCAGAAGTCATAGGACCACCAAGCATGAGACCCTGTCCATGCAAAATTTTAAACTTATTTTATAATTCCTCTCCCTCTTTTGCAAGGTTAGTGACAGAGCAATAAAACCAGGACCTTCAAGACACAGGACACAGAGGGCAGCAGGTGTTTAAGCACTCTCATATTGACCATTTCTATGACCAGACAGGGCCAGGTTTATGCTTACATTTTCCTGAAAAGCATGAGATTTATGGTTTATGAGAACACTCTAAAGAGGCCTGACAATTTCAATAAACTGACATTAACTGTTTCAGATACATTTTTTCTGTTATGGAGGGCTTTTTTCATTTATGAACTCCCTATGAATCTTATCACACAAATTCACTGAGAGCAAGCAGGTTTCTGCAGCAAGATTGTTTTTTGCCTGTGTGAGCACAACCGAGGATCAACAGGTGGGAACTGACACGATAAACAACAGTTTTCTGAGTCCTTGATCAGGTGGGATCACAAAATTGCAGTCTATCCCATAAAGGTGAAAGTATTTCAGAACGGGTACTTTAAAGAGATTGTGTTCATGGGGAACAATACAGGGCTCTGGCACTCAGAAGTGGCACCTATGGTGTTTTTCATGTGGAACAATACAGGGGTCTGGCATTCAAAAGTGGCACCTATTATGTTTTGCTCCTGTCTGTGAAACTCTTAATGACAAAATATCTGCTGAAAAATACAAGAAACATGTTTGCTATCTCAGCCTCCAACAGAAAACCTTCATGGGATTAGCACAGACTCTGGTGCTGCCCCAACTCCCCTCAGGTAGGTTTAACACGCCCGGACTCCATCAATCCTAGGACCAGAGAGTGATGGGTAAAAACAAACGACACCAACTCCTTAAATGGTCCTGCCATCTCCGGGTAGCTGGGAGCCTGCTGGAAACAGTTTCCCCAACACTGCATCCCATTGCTTTTGTTTATCTAGCCTTGCTGACATTTTCTTCAATTAGGAAACAATAGCTCCGTTCCAATGTACTGAGCAGAATTACTGAAACCGAGTCACGTGGCACCAGGAGAGTGTGTTTTCAATTATTCACTCTGTCTTTTTTTGCCAGGCCTATGAAGAGGAACAGCCTTCTGCAGGAGTCAGGTTTGTCTGCCTCGCTGTTGTAAGTTCCTCCTTTTGAATTTTTATTTTACAATTAGGTTTTTTTTTAATTATGATTATTTTTTAATTCAACTCTCTGAGAGCTTCTTACTCTTTACTAGAAAACTTCCAAATCTTTAGCTCTTCCTACTGCGTGGAAACCCTAGACATCTGCAATAGTTCAGTGCTAATAGTACTGCTCAGTAATGAATCTGAGTGAGATCACAAGATCTAGATTAAATTAGGATGCGAGATCTAGATTAAAAGAGGATGCTGCTAGCACTTGGTAATGTAAAACTCATCTTGTTCTTGCTAGTAAAGTTCTGTCTTTCCTACTGTCTGGTTAACAGCAGAGCATTTGCATTCAATCTGGGAGCTACACCAAATTATTTGTATCTTGTAAATGCTCGGTTTAATATCCAACCAAAAATTTGAACCAAATGGCCACAGCTCAGATCATGTATTTTGTTTGCAAAAGACAGACTGAGTTTGGGCTTTTTAGATTTAAAGCTGGAAAAATAAAGCTTGGGGGAAAAAAAAAAAGAAACAGAGAAGGAACATTTGGTTTGCATTACAAACCACAGACAGCTTCCATCAGGCGATCTGGAGGTATAAGAATGGCAAAAGAAAATGACAAGCAGTGAGTGCACTGGAGAAAAAGATGAATGGTTTGGAGAATTGACTTGGAAGTAATTGTCCGTGCCATCAATATCTTGAATTAAATTTGGTGGAAGATGGCAATGAATCATAAAGCTTCTCTGGCACTTGTGATATTGTATGCTGCGTAAAATTACATTTCTGGATATTTTTATTGGAAAACTTACAGACTATGTTTTTGGTACCTCCTATATTTCTGTCACTTATGCAACCCTGAATCAGCAGCTCTGGAAAGAATGTTGCCTTAGTTAGGACTTGTGATCTAATACTTATAGCAAGAGCAAGTGTTTAACTGGAAGTCTTCAGGTCTGCTGGGTTTATTTTCACGTCAGCCACGGGCTCGCTGAGGGATCAGGTAAGTCATTCAGGGTTAAACTTGGTCTTTGAGTGGATGGAGCTCTCATGGGGATGGGGGAGGAGGAAACAGCTGATGCAGCAGGGCAGAGAGCTCTCTCTGCACAAGGTAAAATTCCTCGGGAGCGTTACAGGGGGATGGGAAAGCAGAATGCACTTAGACCAGTGCTTCCTTCACTGTTTCAACAGGTGCTTCTGTGTGTCCCTGCATCCCAGCTGTTTAGCAGAGCCAGAGAGGCACCTCTTGGAGATTTAGTACTGATGGCAGTTCTCCCTTCTTAAGCTCAACAGCTTCAGGCAGAGCAAGAAAGGACTTCATTCTAGCATGCCAGTCTCCAGAGAAATGCATTTTGACCATTAAGCTATCAAGTCCTCTGCTTATCCAAATGCTTAATAGCTCTTTTAAAATTCTTCCTCTTTGAGAAGAGTGTGGTTAATGCTTGTACAACATTGAAATCCTTGAATGAAAAGTGTCCTTTCTTTCAGTTTCCCCACACAGGCAGGATTGTTTAGGTCTGAGTGTGCACCTCGGGTGCATTTGTGACATTATTGTCACCAGTGTCTAATAGCAACTGCCAGAATCACAGAAGCAGCACTGATCCCTATTGCAGATTTCCAAGTGATGCACACTCCACTCACCTCCAGCCCTGTTGCTTCCTACCCAGGTGCTGGGAGTAGAGATTTGCAGAAATTCCCCTCACCCTGGCCATCCTTTCTTTTTCAACTCCACATTCTGGTCTAATGGCCAGATTGCATTTTTAACTTCATTTAGACGTACAGGAAACACAACATCATAGGCTTTAACAAGATTAATTTCCTAACAGAGTGGAGATGCTAACAGGGACTTCCGAGTTCAAAAATTGCAATTTAGTTCATGCATGTGATGGTAGACTAAAGCTTCAGGCTTACCAAAACACTAAAAAGTGCATCTTTTAGAAGACACAAACAAGATCTCCAGACCTGATATTGGTGTGCTCTGTGTCACGGGAGGGGAGCGTGGCTGTGCTGCTGGGCACTTCTCCATCACACCAATCTCGTCATTCATCAGAGAGGCTACTCTGAAAAGAAGACAAAAAGTAGAACGTTCTGTGAATTGAAGGGAATGGAGAATGTGCAAGCTCAGTTTGACCCTGAAAGCTTCCCTCACACCAATGTCAGGGAGGCTGGGAGCCCAGTGACTTCTATTCCACTCTTCCAATCCAGGGGGGTCAGATTCATCCACAGGAGCAGAGAGGATCCCAAAGACACACAGAGAGGGGCAGAAAGCACACCAGCTTTGGGAAACTTGACATGCACTCTTATACACCCACAGCATCACCGATTTATGCAAATATTTAAGTTTCAATTGGTATTTTCTCCTGACTGGCAACATACAGTATCAGTTAGGTTCTGTGAGGAGGATAGAAAAGTTTGTGTAGTAAATATGATGATAAAACTTAGGCGAGAGAGCCAAAGTAATTAATTTAGACTTCCTCTTGCTGGATTTTCAGCACTGACGCATACCTACCGTAGCATTTCTAGGAAGCTTTTTCTGAGAGGAAAAGAAGAATTTTACAGAGCTCCCCTTTGTTATCTTCAAATGCTCATTACATTACTCATTTTATAAAACCTTCAACCTTTGCTACATTTTGACTGTTTATCTTTTTTCCAATTTATCTTAATTTTATATGCTGAATCATGTGCTGAAACAAACCATTTCTGTAATAGGACACCTTTTGATTGATGTACTGGAGCTATATTCCTTTATAGAGCTCAATCCCTAATCAGATATTCACATCTTAAGTGCTTCCCTGGATCTCTCCGTTACTCTTAAATGCACAGTCTTAAGTGAGTTCTGGTTTGCAAAGGTGGAAGTTTTATGGCAGCCTGACATCCCTTACTCTCTCAAGGCTAAGATCTACTTTTGCTAAACCACTTACAACTCGGATGTGCCAGGCAGAGAACTTAGTGTCGACAATTTGATTAATCTTCTTTGAATTATAGTGGTTTCATGAATCAAACTTCAGAAGGAGCTTCTTCTTTCCAAATAATATTAGGAGGGTAGAATAATGCTTCTAAAGTATCTTCCTTTTCAATTTGGGATTTCAACATGCAAATTCAGCAGATGCCCAAAGCAAGCAGACAATGGAAGCATCACAAACACTTATTAAAAGCACTCCACTCTGCTGGGGTAACATGGCAAGAGAATGAAAAGGTGAAGGAGAATCTCGTAGAGCTCTGCACAGAAGCAGAATTAGCAAGTCATGAGATATCACGTGGCCATTCTCAGACTGAAAGGCTCTCTTGATTCGATTTATTCATTAGGGCTTTCCAGTAGCGTGGGTTATTAAGTGGGAGAAAGTGGGGTATATTACAACTTACTTTTATATTTCCTTTCCTGGAGGATATTTAGCACAAGAGAAGCAGAGAAAATTATCGAAGGTATCATGCCACATAAATGGGAGAATGACAGGAAAAAGAGCAGCGGCTCTCTGAAGATGGATCAAAAGAACAATGCCGGGAACAGGAAGTCAAGAAAGTTTCGCTCCATCTCAAGATCGCTGATACTCTGCAATGCCAAAAACAGTGATGATGGGTCAAGTCCCGACGAGAAATGCCCCGATTCCTTTGAGATCTCTACCAGCTGGGGGCAAGAGGATTTTGACTGCTGTCCCAGAACGCAGCTGCCATGCACATCAGAGACAGAAGACAGCCCACCTGATCCTCCACGTGTGGTCACCAGCATCCTCCAGTCCAAAGCTGCAGCAAATGAGAACTGCAACAACACGAGAAGAAAGTTCCTCACCAAGGTAGGCAACTCGTGCTGTGTATTGTGATGTTCCCCACTGCAGTAGTTCCTAAATGGATTCATTAATATTTCTCAGGAACCTCGGGCTCTACTTGGCTTTTTCCGAGCCCGTGAGCCTGCAGCGTTCCTGCTCTGCATAAAAGGCATGAAAATATATTGGCTTCCCTGCTGTGCTGTTGCACTCTGCTGATGGGCAGTCTGCTGAAATCAGTGCCTCCAGGCCACTCTCAGTGTTCAGACAAGCCCAGCTGGCGTGTTCTATCTGCAACAGACTCTCCAGCTCAAAATATAAACCTGTCACTGCAGCAAAGTGCACTCGTAGTGTGATACCAGGATATCTCACAAGCCATGCAAGCGTGAATTGTATCAATACTGTGTAAGGCACAGGAGAGTCAGTAGGCAGATGCTCTTTCCCTCTGATTCAGGGAGAAGGCAGTGATGGCTCTAAAACCACCAGAGATGTCACATTTCCTTGAGATGTAAAAAGTCTAAGAGCCTCATATTACAACGTTATTCTTTAATCAGCTATGGGAACCCTAGCAATCTGAACAACTTTTCAGTCTGAGCAATATATTTTAGATGCCTTTAGAAAGTTCTTTCGGTAGGAGATCCTAATTTTTCCACTTTCTCACTACCTGTTGCTGTGATGTGTGAAAAGGACATCACTGCAAGTGTCCTCCTGGCACCTCCTTCATTACATGCCTTTTATCTGTGCAAATAGGTGCTTACGTGAAAGAACCCATTCTTTCACCTAAATTGTTTTTCTTGTACAGTCTATCTTATTTTAGATAAAATAAAATATATATTGGCTAAAATTAGACCTCAGTGTCTAAACACACAGCGGCACAAGTGCTACTGAAAATCAGAATCTCCCCTTACTCTTGATAATGACCACGGCACGCCCAGCTCTGCAAAGACTGCAGCAGGATGGATGCAAGGTGTCTGAGCCCCTTGAGCAAAGCCCCAGCAGGAAGACAAAACCAACCCAACTTGCCGTTGCATTCTGACAGAAAACAAGACCCAAGGCCCAAAACTCGCTCAGTCCCCTGCAAAACCATCCCAACTGCTCCTTTTTGGAAGCAGTCCAAATGCACCCTGCCGATGTGTCTCTGTGAGTGAAGAAGGAGCTGGCCTCTGTGCACTCTCCCATCTCCTCTTTTTAAAAGTTGAAGCACTTAGGTGTGTGCCAGCTGCCACAGCCTATTTGCTTGACTATCTCCTAAGTGTGCAAGGCTCCAATAACTGTTGTGATCCATATCCATATGCAGCTACTCAGGACCTTATTGCAGACTGTGAGTTTAGATCATTTGCTTTTATAGCTGGCAAGCAGCTAAAATAGGGATCTGGGGAGCAGAGTAAGTGCCACAATGCCTTTGCACATATAAAATAGAACTGCTAAAGGTATAAATCCACTCTTAGGCTGAAGCACCAGTGTCACTGAAGAACATGTGTCAGATGGATGCTGACATAAATTAGTCCCTCACAGCAGCATTTGGGTTTCTTAGCGCTGCTGTAGACTATGGGTACCACTAAATTCCCACTCCAGAGCTCTCATAGCAATCTAAACCTCTTCAAATGCTACTTGCTAATCTTCCATACCTTTCAGAGTCATGGATCAATGAGTGATTCTGAACAGCCTTATCTTGGCATGCTAAGTAGGATGAACACTGCTAACAGCCACACCAACCCTGTCCTGTGCTGCTGCTGCTGAGGCTTTCCCCCTGTAGTATGAAAGCAGTGATCTCTACCTCCCGTATGGCACAAGCCTGTCAGAACAATCTTCCTGTACCACATGTCTGACAAAGCTTAAGCTTAAGACTTCTCTCATTAAGAAGTCAAACAAGCATTTTTTCATGTCCCAGTGTAATTCTCTCTCCGTCTAAAAGTGACACTTCAGAAATTCATGATGTGTGACTCAGAGCTGAAGAATCCTCGTCTTTGTTCAAGAAAATTGATTCCATTCTTTCTGTGGTGTTCTTGAGGATATTCCACTTTTCTTCTGCTTTCCAGCACCTCCAGCCCTAAGCGTGACTCTGAAGGTGTTAATAACTCCCACAGAACTGAACAACTTAATATTTGCTGTCACAAGGAAGGAGAGAAGAATGCCTAAAGGTGCTGCACGATTTAATGCTCCCTGTGCATTTCTTCTCCAGAGCAAGGGGGAACCTGTAACATCAGTATTCAAAATGCAAGTTTCTTTTTTCTGTTCAAAACCTTAAGTGCCTCTCTGAGCCTCTACTGATGTGCACCATAAGCAATAAACTAGATAACAGAGATTGTTTTTTTTTTCCTTCTCTAATATTCTGGCAGCAATGAGAGCAGATGAACAGTCTTTTAATTCATTTGGTTTCTATGTTCCACTATTCACTTCTACTGACTATGGCTTGCTGTGTCTAGAGGCCCAGGGTTACCTTGGTGGCATTTGTTCACTTTCCAAGACGAGGTGTGCTTGGTCTGGTACGGTGGACTGCCAGCTGGTCCATGTATAAACAAGCAGATCTCCTTTATAGTTTGCCTCTCTCACAAAATCAGCAATTTTCACGTGGCCTGAAAGGAAAAGAAACCAAAGAAATGGTAAGCAGTATGTGATGCCTTGAGCACGGGCACAGCAAACACTGTGGAAGATGTCTTTGCCTGCTCAGAGACTGAAATCTCTCCAGGTGTTGGGAAAACTGGGCAGGAATAGATGATATCAACTCCTTCAGAGAGCAGCAGGCTCTGCTGAGTGTGAGAGCTGCTTCAAGAAGCAGTTCTACTCCTTCTAGAAGCATTCCCTGCACCCCCAACACCCTGGGAAGCGCTGAGAGCTACCAGTGGGGCTGGGAGCACGGTTGGAACAGCATCCAGAATAAACCAGAATACAAAAGGGCTGACTTTTGGTGAAATAAATATGGGAGCCGAGCTGAGCTGACTGCATGGCTCTACTCGGTTCTAGAAACTTCTGCACCCTTGCTTCCTTTGGTCCCAGACCCTCTGCTTGAAGGAAGGAAAAGGTAAAAGGTAATTTTTTCTCCTTTGGTCATCAGCAGAATACAATTTTATTAAGCTGCCTTTATGCAAACCCCAGTTAGCTAGCCCTTTGGTACCAGGACAAGTGCCATGGCAACAGACTGTAATGTCTCAAACACCAGCCCACGGGCAGGATGCAAAAACAAAGCCAAGAGAGGAGACTGCATTTATTTAGATATTTATGTGCTCTCCTCAGTTTTCACACTTCTTCTCTCCTTCTGCCTTCCCAGCCTTCTTGCTTTTGCTGCACAACAGCCAGGTCACGCTCAGAGCGAGCTGGGAAAGGAGCTGTTCCATTAACACAGCCTGTGCTGCAAAATGCAGGCAAAAGCTCCCAGGAAAACACACCAAAGGGCAGATGATGGGTGGAAAGATCCTTCTGTGACATCTGATGTGCTTAATTGTCTGTCCAGGGCAAAACTTGGTCCCATGCCTTGCTCCTTGCATCATCCTTGCTTTCCAGCTCCTGTCGTTTTACTGGTTTCAAAGGGAATATGCTGCTGGGAAAATGAATTACATCTACTATAAATATTTTTTAAAAGACCAAGGCATTGGGCTAGGGTACGTCAGAACCAGCGGAGTGAGTTTATGCCAGAGACACTCTGGCCCTTTCTCTGTTGGAACTGATGCAGAAAAAAAATGGCTTCTTGAAGAAAATCCCCAAAGACTGTATTCTCCTGGAAATCCCAGCCATTTCACAGTCATAAGACTAGAAAGGCTAAATATTTAAATACATCATTGTACTGCTGGTAGATATATTTCTTTTTGTTTTACTTTTTTTCCCCTTTTTTTTCAAACCAGCAGTCAATTAGCTCATTGTCATGCACTTGGTTAACTGAGTCCAAGACCTTACTTGAACTAGCCTTGTATAACATTTCAATTCAGACAATCTAACTACTGTGTCTCACTTCAAGAGCGCACAAAAGTTTTTCAGTTTTCCACAGATGCCATGGTTACCCTTATTTCTAAACAACATCTGGAATTAGATGTTTTGAGATGGGACTCTGGGATAGAAATGTCTAATGAAAGCACGAAGGAAAAAGAAATCTTTTAAATGGCAGATAAAAAAACATCCTCAGAAGCTTTGCATTTTGGATGACAAAAAAGGGGAACAGGAAGAGAGAGCTGGCCTGGATGTGCAAATTACTTTTCCAGAACTAAACACAAGAAAAGTTAATCTGTTCTCACCTGTGGAAAATTCAAGGCAGCTCTTAAACTCCTTTAATTTTTATCTTTCAGCCAAGCAGACTCAGTTTAAATAGAAATTTTGCTTTGAGTGGAACTGACAATGCAGATAAAAGTTTCCCCAGAGTCTTGAAGTGCTGGGAGACAAAGCAGAGAGTTTATTCACTGGCAGCAAATACATGTTTAAATATATGTTCTAATAATGAAGAGACAACGTTGACCTAGAATCCACCTGCCCCCACACCAAACCTGCCAACCTTCTTTTAGCAAATTTTCAGTACTCATTATGTCCAGACCTATAAATCACCTTTCAAAACAAGCAGGACACTTTCAAAAGGAGAAGGATGCAAAAATAAATATTGTCTTTAGTCTTGGAACCATCAGCAGTATTTCTATGCATAAAATAATCAGAGAGACAGGAAAATAGATATTAAAGAACTAAACCCAAAGCAAATTGACTGCTGGCACATGAATTGGTCAAACATTTATTTTTCTGAAGAACAGCTTTTATTAATTTTCTGTCATGTTGCAATAACTTGGATATGAATATAATGATCTATATCCAGGACCCAAAAAATACAGATGTTGACAACATACAGATATTTGCCACATGTCTGTAGCCCAATCAAAACTTTATTTTTTGGATTTTTTTTTTAAAGTAATTCACCTAAATGAATTGCAGCAATGATTGAGACACAGAGCTAATTTGAAACGTAGCCCAACTGGGTAAGATGACTACATACGTAAACAAAAATTGTTCCCAAGATTTTTTTCTGCAGTGTGTAAGGGATTTAACCTCTACTTTCCTAGTGACTAAGTGCACGCAACTCACTGTTCTCGGAAAAAAAATCTTCATATCAGTTTTGATTTGGTGACATTTCACACGTATGTCCCAATGCAAGCCAGAACTCCCAGCCTGGCACGTGTCCCATGGTACAGAGCACAGAGCCTTCCCCAAAGGGCTCACGTGGTGCTGCAGTGGAAAACCTCAGCCCCAAACCCCCTGTGCTCTGCGATGTCCTGTGAAACCGGGCAGAGACGTGGCACTTCTGCACAATTAATTATGAAAATATTGACAAACACAATGAACATAGGGGCTATATGCCGTGAACGAGCTGTTGGAAAGGCATAAGCATGGCTCTGCTTTTAACAGGGATGAGGTGGGGACAGTCTGAAAAGGCCTGTGAAAGTCAAGAACATGAAGTGTGGGGAAGAGCTATGCAATGTTACGTGTGTGTGTCTGCCAGGTATCTGTGAGAGGACTCGTGTGTCTTTCAAGGGAGCATTACACAGGAGTAGGGACTCCTAAGAAGGGAAGTTGGCAAGCCCAAACTTCAATTTTGACTACAGGAAAAAGAAAGGAAATGACTCTTTCAAACACTGAGTTTTTAATGCCATTATTCTTTCACAACAGCCCCAATCCACAAGCAGCGGACATCTCAGAAATACTCAGCCAAATGGCAGAACAATTTCCTACCTTTAACATCTATCTTGCATTTCTCATGTTTTAAAACAAGCACATCAGCTTATTGAAAACCCTGGGAGTTTTCATGGATGCTTCATATATGCAGAATCTGATCTTTAATGTCATAATCCTACCTGAAATAAAGGACAGTGCAAACAAACAGAAAAGGGAATTCACATTTTTTGCTACTCAAGGTCTCAAATTTTAAGGCATCAGAGTGTTAATCTTTATTTTGTTACCATGCCGAAGACTTCAAAGAACTGCCATAAGATAAAAAAAAAAAGAAGAACATAATGTAATCTTGATTTCAAGTAAGTCTTTCCCAAGGTATTTATCTTGGGTGAAAAGCAAATATAAAAGCTCCAACACTAATATTAGAGTTCAAGCAAACCGGTTTAAGATAGAATTCAGTCCATGCTTATATCCTTACCAACATATTACTCACTAGAAGCACTCCTCATGAACAAAAAAGGCTTCGTAAAATTCAGACACTCCTCATTAGAGGCAGACAATCTGGAATGCAAGCAAACCCACAGAGTTACCGAGTCAGTCAATACAAGCGTAGCCCTTATCCGTTACCTACTGAATTCAGCCTGCAGTGAGCCCAGGGCTCCAAGTTAAATATTTCATTCATTCACAGCCTTAGATGTACTCTGGCAGGTTTCAGAATGGGAGCCAGGCTTCGGCAGTCAGCCTGAAAGATAATGACCTTTATTGACATGGCTGTAAATTTGCAGTTTGTGTTTGCTGTCAGGCAGGTATGATGTGATCCCCACTGATTTGGGGGGAAGGAGCATAATGATTCTCATCCTCAGGGCTGGAGAAACTCAGCCTAGGGCAGAAATGAAGCCCTGCTGATGGTGAAAGTGGCTGCACAGCTTTCCTCGTGCTCTCACAGGACTACAGATTACTGGAAATAGTTGATGCCACTTTGACCAGGGGCCCTGGGAGCAATACAGGCAGTTGACCACTGTTATTTTTTGTGGCCTGTCCTAACATATGAAATTTGCCTCCCCTTCAGACATCTATACCTCAGTCACACAAATCTCTTGGGAACAAGCCTGGATCCAGGATACACTGAGAGCCCTCTTCACTTTGTGGAGTATGGAGAGGCTGGCGAGGGCAGAGGAGGTGGGTTCAGATGGGAGCAGAATGAGTGAATACCTGAATCAGGAGAAATACTAAGCAAATGGAAAAGAAATTGTGTGCTAACTTTCCAGCTTTCCTCGTCTCTCTAGAATTCTTTGGTGCTCACGCATTTGTGCCACGGGAGTGTATTCCCTAGGCAAATGCGTCGTGCTCCATGCGCTTCGTTGCTCCATTCTTTGCTTTCTTTGTACGTCTCAAAACATTTCTTCTCCTTCTGTATGGCCCTGTGTTAATGATTCATAACTGCATTAAAGATATGCTTACAATTAGCCCTCCAGATGCAATGCAGACTACAGCAACTTCAACCAGTCTGGAGTGGACAAAGAATTTTCCACTGCTGTAGACCTCTCTGGTGCCCTGCTCCCACTTAGCAAGTCAGCAGCAGGGGTGGAGCTTCTAGTGTTTTGTATACACTCATTTTCCATTCAGACCTCTTCTGTTTTCCAGAGCATTTAATTTTCTGGCATGTGTTTATTTTCCTCCCTGTCTTTTCTTACAATAGTTAGCATAGGCAGTTTACCCAGTTGCTATGAAAAGTCTATTATCTGTTCTCTTCCCCTCACGCAAAGGGACACTATATTCTAATTCTTCCCTCTTGTAGCCAGAAGCCACTGAAGTCCTAAAGAAAATAACTTTTGTAAAACACTGACTCTGTAATACCATTGTTCTTTCTCAAATGGACAGTGTTAAAGGCTCCCGCTCTCCTTGGAGGCAACCTGGTTCTAAGAACAAGAACACTTTCTGTATTTCTTAAAAAGGCTCAGAATAAGTGTAAGTAACTTTCAACAGCTTTAGTACATTTTCACTCATGCAACCTTTCGTCTTCTGGATCAGGACAGCTGCATCTGCAGGCTGTGTGCAACATCAGGGAACAGCAGCTCAGGAATCAAGCTCTCCAGGAGTCCGAGATGTGCATCCTTCTGGAGAGGGTTCACAGGCAGCCACGTGCCTGGTGAAGGCCCAGCAAACAGGTACAGTACATGTGGAGTTAGCAAGTTATTAGGGAGCCATTTGTTTGCACAGATTTTGCACAACCAGCTTTCTGTGGCGAGCTATGCCTTGAAGCTCAGTTCCAGAGAAAAGCAGTGATGCCTGGGAATCATTTCTTACATTGCTCCCAGCTGGAGACACAGGTCAAGGTCCTATAAAAAGAAAGCTGTGCCCACTCAGGGATCTAATGCTGCTCAGTTACACTAAGAAATAAAACCTGGAAGAACGAGAGAGTGCACGTAACATCAGGTTTTCAAACGGTGATGCCCTGTTAAAGGGCAGGGTAGGATGGCACCAGCCCAGCAAGGCCCCTGGAAAGCAATGTGAGGCAAGGCTCATGCCAGGGAGTAAATGGAGTCTTTGATCAATTTGCAAATGCAAGATGGTGAGAAGGGAGGAATATCTTGTCTGGATGTCAGCTGTGCGATCACCAGGCAGCCAGCGAACACCTGGACTGAGCAGGAGAGAGCAGCAACAGGAAAAACTCCTAGCAGGGGATGGGGTGCATCCCACATTGAGGCATCTCCTGGCAGCCCAGGTCAAGGCAAAGGGAGAGTGGCAGCCAGCTCCTCAGATAGCACATGGAACAGGGCCATATTATTCTTTGTGAAGCAACATGCAAATATTTCTTTTTTTTTCTTTAAGGGATGGTTGTCTGAGCCCCAGGGATGAACTGCTAACACTGAATGCACAATCACTGAAAGACCTGTCCAGAAAGGAGGCTGAATCTCTCATTCCCCCAGTGACACGGCTGGTGAACATCATGGTGGCTAACAAAGTAAGCATGAGCAACTGTGGGGTGATTGGACATTTACTGTAGAGAGAAGGAGAATTTGTTCATCAGACGTTTGAAGAACATGGTTTTGCCGTTGCTGACAAAACCCAAAACCTCTCGTGGTCAGACTCTGGTGACTTTCAGCATGGCTTTTTCCCAGATAAACAGAGGCTATGAGGAAGCCAAGGCCCTGGGAAACGCTAGCAAGGGCTGTTCAACCCCTCCTCTTAGAAACACACAGCTTGCCAATGTTAATTTTCCATTTAGGAGTTGAAGAAAGGCAGAAGTGGATGTAAGAGAAGATCCATGAATCCCACAGAAGCCAGAAAGCAGGCCCTGTAGTGAAGTAGTTTTGTGGATCTAGGATCTATGGTTAATAGCAAAGACTTTTCAGGCTAACTAGCTGGGTAGGAGAAACACTGAAAAATCATTTTCAAAATTCGTCTTCAAAGATCTTCTCTGTATTTCTTATTCTGAAGAGTTCCCTAACGGGATGGGACCGGAGAGCCCTAGTAGGATTTTGCTACTTGGCAATACCCCCACCTGCTGTCCAAGAGGAAAATCAGCTTTCATTAGGTCGTGAAGTATCCCCAAACAGAGCTCCTGAAGTCAGGATTCTGGAGCAAAGTGTTTGTCTTGGTTGGCTCCAGTTAGATTAGAACATACAGATCGTGCTCTGACGCTGCTCTTGTGGCTTTCTCAGCCCCTGCAGAATACCACTGAGCAAAAATTTGGCATTTTGTTTTATTTACATCAGGTTCTGCATGCTGTCTGGATTTAGTAAAGTTCTCCCTTTCACTGGGATTCCCTCAGGATCAAAATAATTGTGTCATGGGAATGGGATCAGAATCAGGACTTGCAGGAACCACACACATCCAGAAATTATCCCTAACATCGACTGTTATTCAGATGTGATCATGTATTTATTTTCAATCTGTTCTAAAAACCTGCATTTAGAAACCTGAATGTTTTATCTACAAGTTTTTAAGTGCTAGAATTAGTGGCCATATTTTCAAAAGCAGCAGAGGTTTCCAAGTGGAAGGTACTAATTTTTTTTTGAAAACACTAAAATTTAGTCCTCAGAGGTTTTTAAACTCTTGGAATAGATTTTGACTATTTATATCTTACTACTTTGTTATAATCATTTTTATAGCAAATTTTTGAGCTTCGTTCCCCTTTATCCTCCTATTTATTTAAAATAATGAATTTTGCTCCATGTTTTTTGATTCAGGCTGAAATCTGTGGAGGCCAAATTAGAAGAAATTTTATTTTTCAGGATTGGATCACTTTGGAAATTTCTTGCATAGCAATAGGTTCTGTTTGTTGGGTGTTTGTCTGTTTGTTTTGTTTTAGGAAACACCAACATGTAAGGAAAGGCCTTTGGAAATACAGAATGGTTTTCTGCACGGTAAGGCTGCATGCCAGCGGACTCGCAGTAACTCCACCAGTAAGTTGCAGAGAAATAATCTGTTTTCTTGTGATACTCAGGGAGGGCAGAGCACAGCACCCCATCGTGTGATGGTACTATGGTGCTAAAGAAAATGTTGTCCAAATTTATTCTGGGATCCTTAGCTAAGAATTGCTGATGCATAAAATCATCAGCTTGTGTATTCACAGCATCCTGCAGCCAGGTTTTGTGCATAAGTTTTGCATTTTATGGTTTGGGGCTTTTTTTTTAATGGTGTATTCTAAATAGGCCAACACTTTTTTGGTAGGGAATGCTTGCTTTATGCTATATTTAACATTAATGGCTATCCCCAAAGTGACAACTGAAAACATCAACCGCTTCACAGAGAGATTTACAAAGGGAAAGTTGCATTTACCTGATAAAATGACCGTGCAAAGGTGTGCAACCCTCGTGAATAACACCCCTCTTCTCTCCCCACACCTGGCAGGTGTGAGCCCGTTCTGGGCCGGGGAGGTGGAGGGGGCAGCACCCCGGAGAGCTGCACCCCTCAGGGACCGACAGCCCCACGCTCTCCACGCCAGCCGAAAATCGCTCTCCCAGCAGCTGGACTGCCCTGCAGGGAGGGCCCCGGTAAGTGCTGCAGGAGCCACCTGGAAAGCACACACCTGGAAAGCACACACCCCCATCCCCAACAGGGCTCTCTGGTTCCCTGCCAGAACCCATCTGCCCTTCAGGCCCTGCCAGGGACGATGGTCACTCTGCCTCCTCTGCTTTCCATCCCCAACACCTCTGCTGTGAGGGGTGAGAGAGTGGGAAAGGCTCCGTGCCAGCAAACCCCCATTTCCCCAGGTTCTCCCTCCCACTGCCCAGCAGGTTTTATGGTGTGTCTGAACCCCCAAGGGTGGTTCACACCACCCCGCTCTGAGCCCCAGTGCCACCAGCCTCCCCAGTCACCTGTGCTGGCTGGAGGTGTGGTTCAGGTGTTCCGTGTTTACCTCAATCCTGTTCCCAATCCCATGATGAATAGATAATCTGGTTTTCACGTCAAAATTGAGATTCGCTTTCTCACATATGCAGAAACCAAAGTTTTGGCTGATTTTCCACACTCTTCAACACCTGTTAGTTTCACTTTGCTGCATTGAAAAAAAAAAGTGATGAACCCTCTTGGATGTGTAATGAGTGCAACTAACTCTGACCCTGCTGAACTTCATGCATAGTTAGCTTTGGCTAATGGCTTCTGTCAGTGCTTAAATTATCTTGTAATACCCAATTCCATGTTGAAATAGGAGGTTTTCATTAAACATTTCACTAAATATTTCATTAAAAGTTCATTAAAATGGGATAAATCTCAGAGGCTGAATTTAGGAAATCCGGCACAAATTCATATTTTGGGACAAATGCTGAAAACAGGTTTGGTGTGTCCCGAGATAAAGCTTTTCAGTCACAACACAAAGGAAAGATTTTGAATGTCTTGATTCCAGTTCAGTTCTTAAAGGCAAAAATTATAATACTTGTTTATGTCCCCTAATGACCACAAACGGGATTTTGGCATGGGGAATCAAGTGAGAGCACAAATATATCTTTCTACACCATTACACCACTTCAAGGACCAACATCCTAATTTTTCTCCAATTTAGTCCCTACAGGATGAATTCAGTGAGCAGGCATTTTTCTGAATAACAAATGGATTATGAATTAGAAAGACTTTTTAAGAAAAAAAAATAAATTAGTACCATCAGTTATAAGGAAGAAAATTTAAAATAAACAAGTTGCTGCGATGTATGTTTAAGAATTTCTGCTTATGCATAAAATAAAATTGTGAGGTTTGTTGTTTGTTGTTTTTTTTAATGTTCACAGGCAATTTCGAGGCCCTCTAGGTCCCTAAGTACAGCACAACTGGTGCACACATCCTGTGGCTCACAGGCTTCAGTAATTTCAAACATTGTGCTGATGAAAGGACAAGGGAAGGTAAGACTGGCTCTGTTGATGTACCATGAGTTTTATTTCATCTCACAAATGTGGTCTGCAAAGTGCAGGGAAATGACCGCAGGTACTAACGTTGCCACTTTTGGGCTGCCAATTCATATCCAGACAAAAATTAAAAAAAATAATTTAGACACTTTCCTATGTGCATACAACAGTGAATTAATCGGTTGCAACAAACAAGAAGCAAATCTTGAGGGGATTCTGCTGAAATTCCCATTTACTCTTACTACAGGAATGTGATTGACTATTTTTTCATGTGTTACACTACTCCACTGACAATACTGCCCATGCAGGTAATGCAGAGGAAACTGCAAATGAGCTGTTTTGGGAATTGAACATGGCTTCTCACACGCTTTGTCTCCCATAAATTAGGGTCTGGGCTTCAGCATCGTTGGTGGTAAGGACAGCATTTATGGACCAATAGGCATCTATGTCAAAACCATTTTTCCTGGTGGAGC
>VZTA01027685.1:70111-185779 GCA_013398855.1 Mohoua ochrocephala | reverse complement strand
TCTCAGGAGGGGACTCTGCTTCAGGAGGTTACTAAGCTACAGGCTGCAGTAGCCTGGGAAAGTATCCAGTGCTTTTCCAGCCTGCCACAGCAAGGATGGTGTTCCAGCTCTGCAGTGTAGGTCCAGGGCCCTGCAAACCCAGAGTTCCCTGGTCTCAGGTGCTGTAGACAGCCAGCACTGCAGCAGAGGGACTGGGACAGCATGGGCTCTGCTGGATTTCTGCTTCCTATTTGCCTGAGCACAACAAGAAAAAACCCTGGTGGGGAGGTGACTTGTAGGGTGAGAGGCTGATTTCTGTGCAAGGCTCTTCCTCATTAGAAGGCAGAGAGTTCATGCACTTGCACTTTGTCTTTGGCTGCCCACAAACAGGAGCTCTTTGCTGAGAGGGGGGTCAGGGGGTGACAAGAGTGGCTAATACGGTGTGGCAGAGTTGAATCTGAGCCAAAGGAAGAAGCTCTGGTTGAGTTCAAAAGACCCAGAGTGAAATTTCTTCAGACACTTGAAAAGGCAGCTTAGCAGAGAGATTAATCACTATACTGGTGGAAAAAAAAAAAAAAAGACTACTTTTACTCTGGAAGTCCCATGTGGAGAATATTACTAAACCTTCGAGTTCATGCAGAACATCTTAGAATTGGGAGTTCAAGAAAAAGCAGTTTATAAGAAAAAAATCTATAGTCAACTACCCATGCTCTCTGCTCAGAAATATTAGTCATGGGGAATTCCTAATTTCTCCGGTTTTACAAGCTTAATGCATCAGGAAATAACTGTATTTTATTTTCCCTGACTGCATGCTGCAACCACTGCCATGTCTGCTGTGTCTCTCCTAGATGTGTACATGCTCTCTCTTCCTCTTATATCACACTACTATTTTTTGTCACAAGCAGAGGGGAAAAGGCAGAAAAAGGAGTTATTTTCTCTTTATTCTGACTGATGCATTATTTACTTTCCCACTGGAGACTGATATTTGTGTCCACAATATTTCTCCTCAAACCAGGATTTCAGAAATTATAGAGGATCACTCATGGAGACTTGTTCTTTAACTGTTGTCTTAAAATGAAACCTCCAATATTTTTTTTTCTTTTTATGTGACAACTTTCTGGTTGATTGAACTTCCCTAAGTTACTGACTTCTATGTTTTTTTTTGCTCTTATATGAGTCATTTATTGAGCCAGATGTGCTGAAAACAAACCATTTAGTGGCTTAGGATTTGTTGATCAGAGGCAGGCTACTCTGGCACAAGGTAGAGAAGCAAAAGGTCAGATGAAGACAGTTGAAAGGTGGTTCCTCCTGCATTTTGCAAGTTGGTGCTTGGTAATTTGTCTGTGGAGGTTGGTAATAAAATAGGTTAGTGAGGGATGCTGGTGCAGCAGGAGGGACCTGGCCCTTGGGGACTTTGCCCTGCTGGGTGTTTCACTCCTACATGGACAGGTTGGAGAGACAGACCTTGAATAATCACTGTTCCATGTGAGGAAGAGGATTGCTGGTTGGTGTTTATTAGCCACTCACCTCCCTCTCTCAGCTGCTTTTCTTTTCTTCAGCTGAGGGCTGTTTTGTCAAGCGGTGACAGTGAAGGGACTTCATCGAACACCAAGACACTCTCAATTCCCAGTGCCCGCTTGAGCAGAGGGTGATTCGTGGTCTTTTGTAACCACACTGGCCCTGCACTGGGAGAGGTTAGACTGGTCTTTGCTGTCACTGGGAAGGTGGGAGAGGTTGCACCAGAATAAGCTGTAAATGCTTTAGAGAAAACCAGTGGATTGTCATGAAACCAAGGCCCCAACCACCTATATAAGCATTGCTTAGAAACATCTTTAATAACAAGAGGGTGAACACAGGCCTGAGGAAGAGCTCTGGCACCTCCTGCCCTTCCCTGTAGAGAAGAGAAAGAGTGTTTTTACCTTGCATGCCACAATGCTGCTGTTTGCCAGGCCTGCTGTCTTCACTATGTCCCTGCCTCGAAGCAGTGCCACAATCTGCAGCATCAGGGGAGCTTCTGGTGGGTGAGCAGCAGAACCTGCTGCAGGAAGAAAGGGGCTTGCACAGCTCAAGTTCACCGGTGAAAAGAAATGTCCTCGTGTGGTGGTTTCAACTTCTGCCTTGGCAGATTCAGGCAGTCAGCATGTTCATACGCCCATAATGACAGCTGGGGCTGTAGGTAGACAGAGCAGCCTGGAAAGATCCTGAATTTGGTGGTCCTGTTTGTAATAAATATATTCTGACCATTTCATCTTGGCCTTAGGTTAAGAATGGTTATTCTTAAAAAAGGAAAGGGAAAGGAGTGTGAGACAGTGCCAAAGAGACAGATAAAAGTTGTGTCCTTCTTGCAGAAAAGTTTTTTTTAAGCTTTTGTTTGTTTGCTTGCTTGCTTTTAGTGTTTCTTTTGCTTTCTATCACATAAGTTTTGCTGTAGTTGATAACACACCAAAAATGCCTTGGGCAGGGATGACTGATCCCTGCTGGGGCAGGATGCTTAACACTAGTCAGGATAACTCAGTACCAGCAACAAGTTCTGACCACCAAAATCTGCCTCTGAGTGCTGCAAAGGCTGAGCTGCTTCTGAGATCATTTAAAGAGCATGATGATGATAACAAAAGGGAAAAAATCCCCTGACCTGGAAAGGGCAAGTCCAAAATAGCTTGATGGAAATAGCAATAGTTTTTTAAGGAACCTCTTATTTCCCTGTTTGGTGGCCATATTTCTTCACACACAAGAATTTGTCATGAGGCACCTTTTCTATAAACAGTAGAGAGGTTAGTTTTCTTCTTGTTGAGATTTTTTGGGGTTTGTGCCTTGTTTTGTGTTTTGTTTGTTAGGTGAGGGTTTTTTAGGGTTTTTTTTTCTTTGTCTTTCTTTCACTTGCATTTATGGAAATTCTCGTGGTGCACATACTTCCTCACTGGGAACTGCACTGGGCACCTTCATGCTGGGTTGGGAATATCACAAGGCTGCTGAATTATACTTTCCCTGCAGACATGGGAACTTCCCTCCCTTCTCCATGGTAGCCTGTCCTCTTTCACTGCCTCATCCTGCTCATGTCCAGCTTTTCCCAGGGGAGGGGGAAGCTGCTGTTTCTGCAGCTGATGGCAGAGGAGGAAGGGTGGTTTTGCTGAGCAGCTGGATCCTGTGTGACTGTTTGCTGTCAAGTCCAGCTTCTGGCATTGCTGTGGTGACATTGGGTGACCCTGGCAAGCACCAGATTTTGATGAAACAGAACAACCTGACAAAGGAAAGCCTCTGAAAGATAAAACTGCTGCACAGTTCACTCTCTAGAAAGTGTCATTACTGAAAAAGCAATTTCTAAAGCTTGATTTTTCTCTGGACCTTGCAATATAAGGCAAAAAGACAGTTTCCAGTTGCAGAAGGATCCTGTGACTGACTGGGCATGAAAAGCGGCACTGGGTTGGGTGATTCCCATGACAGAGTCTGGAGGAGGAAGGGGAGGTAAATGCACACCTAGAGCCACAGGAGGGCAGTTATTGCATAATGGATGGGCCTGAAAGAATACCAGAGCTTCCCTATGCATCCTTCCACGGAGGAGAGGTTTGTGGGATGGCTCCAGTGCAGATCCAGGAATGAACCATGCAGGGGGAGAGGCCAGACCAGTGCCTGTGCTGGGGACAGGCCATGCAACAGTACCGTTAGAGCCAAAAGCAGGGGAGAAAAGTGTATGTGCAGCACTAGGGAGCTGCGTGTCCTCCGTGTCCCTCCTCTGAACTCAGCTGAAACCTTTGTCAGGGCCTTTGCCAGCACTGGCTGGGGGGGGAAGTTTGAACTACACGAAAATCAGCTTTTGTGATTTCTTTCCTCTGTCTATGCCATCTGATGTGCTGTGCCTTTGCGCAGCTGGAAACTGAGGAACCTTGGCAAGCCCAGAAGTGACTCACACTCTTTAACCTCTGGCTAACACAGCCCCATATGAAAGCAGAAGGTCAAGCCTTCTTTGCATCACTTTTACCAGGAAAATATAAATGTTAACATGTTAAATAGGGAAATGTTTCAAGGGAAGGTAAAGTGAGAAGTGAGGATGTGTGTTTATGAGGAAGAGGAAAGTGTTGAAATACACCAGTGAAAATAAGTCGGCCTGGCATTTATTGGCAAACAAAAGCCCATGTGAATTGATTAAAAAAAAAACAAACCCAAAGGAACAAGAAATGGATTGGATTTCATAACTGGTTTCAGTATTTTCACTTGAAATCTGCTTCACAATGATCATGTAGATAAATTGTCACCAGAAGCACAGTCCAAACCTGGGGTGAGTCTTTAAATGCAAACTCTGGGAAACCATTAAGTTTTTGAACAAAGTGCTTTTTTTGCTGTGCCCACATCTTTGTGGGAGACCTTTTCTCCGTCTCTCTTTTTTTTAATCTTTATTTTGTTTTTTTGAAAACCAGTGGAGAAAGCTGGTGGGTTAGGATCCCTGTCCCAGGCAGGCAGGTGGTAGGATCCACTTCCCCTTCACTGGGGGAAGGCAGTGGGTGTCTTTCCCTGGGCAGCCCAGCAGGAGCTGAGCATCTGAAAGCAGAAGGAGCTCATTGCAGGGCTTCCATTTCCTACGTTGAGCTTTGCCTAGCAAGGGAGTTGGTAAAGCCTCTGCCTCTACTGAAACCTTCCTGCTGTGGCTGAAATAGATCTGAGGCCCCTGTTGTGAGAGGTGAGAACAGAAGAATCTTAAAAAACAAACATAAATCCCCACCAAACCCCAAAAGTGTGTATCTGGAGCAGTTTTGTTGTATTTGTTGTTGTATTTGAGCTGGGACCACTGCAGGCCATCCATCACACCAAGAATCAGGAGGTGAGATCATCCCTTGCTGCTCTGTGTCCCCAAAATGTCATCTGCTCTTCCCGAAGAGACAAAACTCACCACTTGAGTCCAGCCAACTGGCAAAAGAAAGAATTCCAGTCATGTTATTAAAGTCACTTATCTTTTATTATTGCCCAGGTAATTTCATCTTTAACAGGTTTCAGTGCTCTGTTTCTTTAAAAACAAAACAGAAGCCAAACCCACTCCCTCTCTAAAATCACTAAAGCACTGTGAATATAACCATGCGACTCGACATGAAACCCTGTAACTGCAGTGACATAGAGCAAAGATCCAGTGGTGGCAAAGGGCCCTGGATGGTGGGTGTGCCCCTCCCAGGCACACAGCCTGCTCTGGGCCCTGGGCCTGGCAGCAGGGACAGCAAGCAACCCCAAGGGCATGTTAACCACCACTCCAGCCTGGCATGGTCGGTGCCCAGAACGTGACAGGAAGCAGCCTCCGAGTGGTAAGATAAAGGACTTAATTCTCCATGATTGCTTAGTTGTCAGTGGGGGAGTAGAAAGGTATCGGAGCATCAGCTGCATTCTTCCATTCAGCAGAATAATTAGCAAGGAAAGGAAGTGAGCAGCAGTAAAAGATGGTATTGTTAAATTACAGCTTTAAAGACACTCTTCCTTCCTGCCCCAAGACCACTCCTGGCTTTCTGCCCACACTGGCTGGTGAACAAATGCCTGTTGCTGCCTTTCTGCCACGGAACCAGATCAGATCAAGCAGATCCTTTCCTTCTGCCACCAAGGGCTCTTCTCAGGAAAAACTGTTGATAACCTTTGTGACAGGCAGATGTGTAAATGTAAGCAAGCAATGAAATAGGTGCAGCAATGCAGAGGAGCTGTGTGACCTGTGAGGGGTGCCCATGATGGTGTGGTGGAGACATGGTAAAGAGTCTCTGCTGTGGCAGTGAGAAAAGCTGGTCCTTTTTAACCCAGTCAGTGCAATGTGACTTTTGGTGGAAATGTGGTGCTTCTGGAGCCCATTTTTATATGGCAACATAGAACAAGGGTTTAACAAGGGACTGTGGGCTGTAGTAGCCACCAAGGGCGACAGACTTATAGACTTATAAGTCTTGCCATTTTGAGGCTGATAGAAGTCAGGCTTGAAATGTCTGTGCCAAATTTTTACTGAACCAAAGCAAGGAGAGGCAAGGGCCAGAAAGGTAGAATGAGAGAGTGTTCACCAAGGTAGAAAAATTTTAGCAGGCACAAATGAAATTTTGAAGTTATTAAAGCAAAGATGCTGGCAGACTGCTGCCAGGGTTTCTGATAGACAGGATTGTACATGCTGCAGCCCTTTAGCATGTTGAGGAATGAGGATTGCATGGTGTCAGACACTGTTCCTGGCTGGTGTTTGCTCTGCCCCCATGGGACAGCTCATCCCCTTAGAGTGACCCAGTGATGTCCCTGAGCCTTCATTCAGAAACTGAGAAATTGCTTCTACTTCAAGCTAACGATAATGAGCCACCCCAATTTTCACTTCCCCAGAAGTGTTGTCTTTTACAGTCTTTGATAAAAATGATTTTGAAGTATGTCACAGCTTTTTGGTAGCAGCTTTCACACTTTCCTCCCACACCTGACATTCAGTTGAACTCTCATTTTTCAGTCAGCCCCCCCTGGTTGGCAGCAGGGTTCATTTAAACTGTGACAACAAAAGCAAATGGAAAGCCCCAAGCTAGTAATCTGGTGTGAGATGTTACCGGTCTTCTGTGAGCAACATGAAAGTCAGAGAGAGGTTTGGATGTGTACCTGCACTCATGGTGTGTCCTGCCTGCGCAGCCACCTCCACTGCTGTAGCTGCTCTACTTCCATCTGGTTTTGTAACATATCTATTTGGTGTTTTTGACAGGGATAACACTGGTTGCATCCAGCTTTGTCATCAATTCATAGAATCATAGAATTCATATAATGTAGGAAATGCCAGTGCAAGATGTTTGTGCTGCCTGTGTCCTGCACCTGCTGGGGGGGCAGCATGGCATGAGGAGGGCAGGATGAAGTCATGCAGGTTGGGAGAAGCCTGCTTGGCCAGTCTGAGACATGGAGGTTCCAGCTCTTCTCACACCTGTGCCCTCATCACTTGGCAAGCACAATGTTGATGTTGTCCAGACTAGGCTCCAGAGAGATCTGGGAAATCTGAAAGAGAGACGGCATCCTATGCTGTGAAGGTTAAGTTGCACATACTCGAAAGCTGGCAGATGTGGAGGGATAGGTTTTTGCAGGAAGATAAAAGCAAGCTAGGCAAGGCCTGCACCACCTGGATATTTATGGTCCGCCTGTGTGGGGGCAGAGGGCTGTCTGCTTTACAGGGAGTGGTGGAAGAATCATTATCTTGTTGGCAAGTGCTTGGATCCCCCTTGTCTCCCAGAGGTTGCTGAGCCCACCAGAAATATCTATATATCTCTGGTGCCGTCTCACTGCTTAATTCTTCCGTTACCTCTTCTCTGTATGGGTGGGAGAGCTTGGCCAGGTGGGTCATGAATTTAGAGGACACTCTTTCTACTAAATCAGCCCAAAAGCTCCAGATGGGAAAAGCAAAATACAGTGAATAAACAGAACAGAATAAACCAGTTTTGTATCTGGCGTACTTGAGGGGTTTTCCTGGTCCTTTTGCTACATATTTCAGGAGGCGCACTTGAATCCCTGACTGCCCTGCCTGAATGGTGAAGAACAGAAATTTCAGTCCTACATCAAAAGGATAGTTTTCCTAAGAGTGAAGCATGCTGTGCTACCTTTTTACCCTCGCTATACCAGCTGCTCCCAGGCAGCCGTCAGGAGTGCTGGTGTTGGTCCTGCTGGGGATGCTGCAGAGGTTGGCTGTGACAGTGAGACCATCCCTGCACTCCCTGCCCAAAAATGCTGCAGAGGTTGGCTGTGACAGTGAGACCATCCCTGCCCAGCACCATCTTGCACTTGCACAACCCAACTCTCTCCTGCACAGCCCCTCCAAGGCTCTCTGCCTCTAAACCTTGGTAATCACCTGAGGAGTCACAGAAGTACAGAGGTTCTGCTATGAGGTTTCTGTGGGGAGGAAGCTTGGCTGCCTCAGGCCAGGCATTCATGATGTGTGTCTCTGGGCAAATGGTTGCCAGAGGAAGGGGCGTTACTAGAAATTAGGTGGGTTGGCAGAATGTGCTCGGAAATGCTTTGTTTATAGGCTGCTTTGTATCTTCCCCACCCTTTTTATTAGTGGTTAGTGGAGTTGAAGTGTTTTTTGTCTTGCCCATCTAAAACAGCAGTTTAGTTTGTGCAGAGCTTTCGCCTCTGAAGAGCACACATCCATGCTAGTGAGACTGGAGGTATAGAAAAAACACACTGGCAATCAGGTTGCCTCTCAAATCACTGTGCTTTCACCACACAAATCTTATACTGAGGAGGGAGTCTTAAATATCTGTTGAGCTTGACTGGGGAACAATCCATCAAATCCCAAAGGTGCATATGTTATACAGAGATGCAGGAGAGCCATCAGCACTCAGGCCTGGGGAAGCAGGGTGTGAGCACAGCTGAGCAGGGCCAGGGCCCTCCCACCCCTTGGACTGAGTCAGCAGCAGATAACCCATCTCTGCATGCACAGCACCCTTCGTTGCTGCTTTGATCTTTTCAAAGAAAATGCAAGTGTAGAAAAGGGGAGCTAAACCAACCTCCTTAAATATCTTTGTAGCCAGATCCTCTCCTCATTTCCCTCCTCATTTTGTAGTAAGTAAAGGAGACATTCTGCTCTCAGATTTTGCTGATTACAGAGTAGATGTCTGCATTTCTACCTGAATCCCTGGCAAGAAATTCTCTGCTGAGAAGCCTGCATCTCCTCAGGAAACTGTCAGGTGTTCAGCAGAACAGCCACGGCCCAGGTGGATGGAAGGCTCTGCTCAACCATTTTCTGCAGCAGGGGCTGTCCTTGAGGGGGTTCCTCCTTTTGGCATTGCCTTGAATAGGAGGAGACACAAAGGCAGGCCTGGGTGTGGGAACTCTGAGAATGTTTTTGTGGCAGCAGGGTTGGGTCCAGCATGTACAGGTGGATGGCAGCCCAGCCCGGGGTTAGAAGGTGTGAGGGGAGGTGTGAGGGGAGGTGTGAGGGGAGGTGTGAGTGGAGGTGTGAGTGGAGGTGTGTGCATGGTACATCCCAACCCAGGGCTTGTGGTCTGAGGCTACAAATTGGTTTTAGCTACTTAGGTATTTGTGGTAAGCGCATCACAGGGTGGGATGCTCTGCTCTGCCTTAGAAAATCGCAGTCCCAGTTGGAGCTCACACCTGCTGCCCAGTGCCTGGTCAAGAGGGAGCTGTCCCTCCTGGACAGACAGCAGAGCAGGTCCTCTACCACCCAACCTCCCACCTTTTCCATTTACTCATTAAGAAACTGAATTCCGTGCTAGTGACACAACTTTAGTTAGGTTGATTTTGTTGGAACAGCTTTGCTGACACTTTCTTTAGACAGTCCTTTACATTATATACTTGAATGAGTCCTTATTCCCACTGCCCTCCACTTTACTCAATTTTAATGCCATTTGACTCAAACATTTTTGATGTAAAGTTTTTCTCCAGTACAAGCAATTGCAATTCCTTCTGACCTTGTATGGCAATGATGACCATTCTGTAGCTGTTACATTGCTGTAAGGTTCTCTAAAGCAAGCTAAATATGCCTCTGTTATGGGATTGTGCATTATTAGCAACAGAAACTCAGTATGTTTCTGACTTATAGAAACACCAGCCTTTCCTTTTCTGCACTGCTTTTACTCCGATTTTTTAGAAATTTTTTGATATTTGGAATAGCTTCTGTTTGTTTGTCACAGCTGCACAAACACTGATCCAGGGCAGGGATGAGGGACAAAACCCAGTCCCTTACCATTGCCCCTGCTTCTTTTGGGTTTCCTGGGAAAATGAAAGACAGGGGATTTTTGGCAGGGGAAATATATCATTTTATGCAAATTTGCATAAGGCAGAGAATTGTCAGTGGCAATCTAGAGCATTAGATCAGGATCTGGACTGCTGTGGTTGTCTGAATCAGCTGAATCATATATCTGAACTTTTCCCATTTACTAATGGGAATGCCCATCTATCCTACGCTAATTAAAAGGAAGAGTGAAACCCTGGTAGTGAGTCCCAGTTGAACACAGCAAATATAACGTGTATGCTTTATGTGTTTTGCATTAATGTGTTACATGTGGGAGCTGAATTTCAGCTTCTTCACTGGCTTCAGATTTGGACTTTGCCAGATTGTAAGATGCTTCCTTAAATTCCTTGTTGACAAAGTAGTAACAAATGGCATCCAGGCAGCAGTTTGTGTTTGCGAGGATGGAGGCGAAGTGAACAAAATTGTTAATGCTCTGTATTGCCGAGCAGTCGGTGCTGATGGAGTCCATTATGAAGCGGAGGAGATGCCCAAGGTAAAGAGGCAAAAAGCATATGATGAACACTGCCATGTTTGCAGACACGATGTACACAGCCTTCTTGGTTAGCTTTTCGTTGTGATAGTTTTCATTCTTCTTTCTTGTGAGCTCTGCAATGGTTCGTATGGAGCAGTAACTTAAGATGAGCAGTGGTATGAAAAACCCTGTAATAATGGCGCACAGTGTGATCACCGAGGGCATCACAGAAGATTTTTCAAAGCAAAGGTCATCTTGTCTTCTGTCCTCTAAACTTTTAATGAGAGAAGTCTCACAAATGATGACTATCCAGAGAAACCCAGAGGCAAAAGCTGCCTTCAGCGGTGACCTCAGTGCCTTGGATCTCAAAGGGTACTTGATTGCAAGGTACCTATCAGCAGCTATGAAGGTGATGATACCGATACTCATAAAGCGGTTTATGAAATAGCCACCTTCCAGAACCAGGCACCATCCATCTGCCTTCAGGTGCTGGAACTGGGACAAAGTTTTAAACGGCAAGGTGAAGAGCAGCAAGCAGTCAGCCACAGCCAAGTTGAGCATGTATACTCTGGTTTCCGTCCATTTGCCGAGTTTGCAACAGAACACCCACAGCGCCAACACATTCAGCACAATGCCCAGAACCAAAACTGGGATGTAAACACACAGCTGGACAAGTGAAAATATTTCATAGGCTGTGGTATTGCAGCTGCTGCCGTTCATTTTGGGGGTATCAAGAGGTAAAGTTCCTGCAAAAGTAAACAAAGCGTTTTACAAGGGAGGTCCTGGACTGACTCAGTGATTAATTCTAATTGAGAGAATTCAAGGATTTACGGGCCATGCAAACCTGACAATTGATATGGCTGTGCATGGCTGGGTGTAGGGTAGGTAGTGGGAAGAAGAGGGACAGGGACACAATTCTGATCAGTTGTGAAGAAGAGAAAAACTTAGATTCTTCCTGGGTCTTGTGCAGGGAAGACTGCTCCTGGAGGGTGGCAGGGAAAAGGGCTTGGGCCCCTATTTTTGCTCAGACTTGGGTCAGGTAGCAACAGATATCGTGCAGCAAGGAGTTATGTGAGCCATTGCAAACATTTGCTAATGGAAAGGAGGTGCCAAAACCCAGCTATCATCCCTTCCCTTACAGCAGGGCTCAGTGGAAGCCAGCTGGCACCCTCACAGCTTAAAACATTCCAGGAGATGTACGGATCAAGGACAGCTCTCCTCTCTTTCAATCCTGAGCTCTCTGCGTCACTTCTAATTAAGGAGATGAGAAGTTATTAGTATATCTCTTATTAGTATAGCTCTCACTAGTTTCAGTTGCCATTGAATCCTGTACTCAGAATCGGAAAATGCTCACTAACTTTAGAGATTGTAAAAGCTGCTCTTTATCTCGGAAGTATTACAGCAAACTGCCACAATTCCAAGACAAAAAAAACCTCACAGATGCCATGGCAGGAATGTGATCAGTAGCCATGTGAAAGAGATGAGCTGTGTTTAGTGTACTGGGTGGTTTTCTCCCCTTGGATCTAAGAGCAATATTGCTCTTTGCTCTCTAGCTTTGGAGGAGTTAATGCAGAAGCATATTCCACATGCAACTGATCATGGACATAAAAGACACAAGGTGTGTGACATGTCTTTGGATTTTCCCTGCAAGGGGAATATGGTTCCATGGATGAAGGTTCATGGGTCTCAACGGCATCACCAGTGAGCAAACCATAAGGCAGTGCTGCAGCATTTATGTGCATCTATGGCTCGTGTTTAGCTTTGAAAATCATGCAGCAGAGGAATCATGCCAGGAGACCTCTGAAGAGGTGAGAGTACAGCAGATACCTGCAGCAGCTCTCTCCTCTGGACATGAGAAATACATTACAAGCCCATAAGATATAAGGGAAGATAAAAACATGGAGACAAAGAGAAGATCTAGCAAAGACTGAGACAGCCTTTAAGCATCCAAAAGCAGTTCAGATATGGCCAGTATCAAAACGAACCTTTGAAAATACCTTTGGTTCCAGCCCTCTCTTTCTCCATCATTATTCTGGTGTCCCACCATGGCTGGGGAAAGGCAATGCCTTGCAAAATTCAAATAACCTTTTCAGTACATAGCCAGGAGAAATTACCTCTTCTCTTGCTGTCCTTGGAGAGAGTGAGTTCCTCTAGCCCTGCCGTGGAGCGCTGTGCAAGCACGATGAGCAATGCTCCTTGCAGATGACCAGCAAGGTGTCTTGTGACAACCAACTTCTGGTGGCTGTGAGAGCAGCAGCGCTGGCTGAGGAAGCACCTGTACCCGTCCTGAATATTTCCCCAGGGCAGAGCTTCCTCTCTCACTACTGGTGTGGCTTGTACCACCTCCTGTTGACTGAGGAGCCTGCAGTAGTCCGGCAGTGAGGTGAAAGGCTTGCCTGCTTCGCATCCCTGCATCAGTTCCTCTGGTGGTGGAATGGTTTTGGTTTTTTCCTTTGCTTTACTTTCCGTTGCCTGACGTCTCAGTGGGCAATGCCTGTTGACCCTCCTTGCCCAAGAGACTGTGCTTGGAGGGGACCCATTACTTTGGAAGGTCCTGAGGTCATCTCTCTGCCTTCCTTCTTCTGATTCCCTGTTGGGATTGGAGCAGGAGTGGCTTCTGTTGTCACACTGGCTGAGCCCTGGGTCAGAAGAGCCCTAAAAGGCCCCCTGTCCTGCAGTTGCTGGGAGAGGTGAGGGCAGTGGTTTGCAGGCAGTTTTGTGATTACTATAAAATGTTTCACTGTGAATCATAGTAGTTCTCTTTTCTTCCATAGTTGTTCTCAGCCAGCAATACTGTGAAAACGTGACATCAGGACCCTGTGATCTGTGGGCTTTGTGACTGCTCCCTGTCTGCAGGCACCTGTAGCCCAGGGGTTGCTCTCGGGCTCCCCATGACAGCCTATTTACCAGAAAAGCTCTGACAAGTGATCAATGAGTTTAAAGTTCCTGGTATTAGTACCTTGAATTGCTGTCTTGGGCAAACGTATTTCCCCTATCCACCTTTGAGGTCATCTTAGAGAAGCTTCCGGAGTATTTCTGCATTGTCTGTCTGCACATCACAAGCCAACCCTTGAGAATAATTCCGTGCCAGTGTACACTCAGTACAGAGCTTACCGTACAAAACCCCTTTCTTTGGGCTTGCTTCTTGGTGAATGCTTACAAGCAGTTATTGACATATTAGTGTGGCCAGTTCAATTATCCCCAAGGAACAATGTTTTTATGTCATGGTCCTTGTTGGTACTTTAGTTTTCGTAGTCATCCAGCTTCTGGGTAGTGATAGTTTCATCACTGTATAGAAAAATTTGCATCATTCTCAAGTGTTGTTCACATACTCCTCTGGTCTATGCCCAGGCAATGACTAGTGGTGTAAACCATGAGCTGTCGAAATGAAGCCTGAAAGGTCCCAGCTCGTAGCACCTCTCCAGTGTGATGCTTCCCATTCACGGCTTGGTGCTGTGGTTGCCCATTGAGGGTCTCATAAGCACAATGATACCTCTCAAGAGAGGGAAAAGCCATGTCACCAGGCACAAGGCAGCTGGCTGCGAGCAGGAGGTTCACCAGGATGTGTCAAAGGAAACTCAACACCAGCTAAGAGTAGGAAAAGCTAGTATAAAGTGCTGTCTGTGGAGAACTTACATGTCTCCTGCTGAGGCTCTTGGGTCTGTACCTGATTCCTGGCCACCGCTGCATCAGGAACCCCATCCTTCCCTTCTCTCCACCTCGCCTCCCCATGAGCCACCCTCTTCTGCAACTGCTCACGGTCCCCTCCTTCCATGCAGTCACAGGTTTTGTCACCCCTGCCATGGACCAATGATGCTCACTTGGTATTTCCCCTGTCTCTGCAGTTCTCAGCCTGTCTCAGACCCTTAAGTGCTGTCACAGTGTGGAGCAGTGGAGGTGACACTTGTGCTGCGTTCTCTCTTCCATGCTGGCAGCTGTTGGGCAGGGTATTCCAGGGCACAACAGCACTGCAGAGCACTGCTGCCTGCAGCGAGCTCCAAAGGATCTTGCACTGACACCAGCATCCACCACATTGTGCCTGGAAAAATGATTAACTTAATGAAAGTAACCAATGGAGAAAAATAAGCCTGTAAATCCAAGAATCACTGGTACAGCCTGCTGAGAGACAGAATGACAGGCTCCTGCCTCCTTTCCCTGCCAGGGAAAATCTCCATCTCCCCTGCATCCCAGAGACTGTGTCCTTGCTGGCTGCAGCTGCTGGTATATCATAGTGGGGCAGAGCCTCTGGCAAGATGGGAGGGGTTCTGGTACCACATCCACAGATGGGAGAAGGACACAGGACTCTGGGCCACCCTGCAGCACCCGGGCTCTGCAGTGCCTCTGCCCCCTGCGGTTTGTTTCCTGGCATTCTCAAGGCAAGATGGGATGGTGCAACAGCAGATTTTGACAAAAAGAGAACTGCGTGGCTAAGAGCAAAACATGTCAGTGTTATTTTTAGCATGGACAGCCAGTGAAATAGCGTGAAGCTAAGTGCACCAATCCCGCAGAGTGACCATCGCCGGCTGTTGGGGCCATTTCCCTTTTCCCATTCCTCAGCACCACACGGAGCTGCCGGCTGCAGGAAACGCTGCCAGGGCACTCTGTGCTGCAGCCCTCCCCATACTCCTGCAGCACTAGGAACCAGCTCTGTGTCTGTGCACACACACTGGGCAGGGCACGAAAAAGCCCAAGCTTCCCAGCTGCCTGATGCTGCTGCAGTGCTAGTGGAGTACCCTGGAGGCTGCCGGGCGGTGCTGACAACCGGAACAGCTGTGCTGCGTCAAGGAAAGGAAATCAGACACACCTCCAACACCTGAAAACAGCACCCAGATCGTAGTTCCCCAATATGTGTCCTTCAGCCCCCTGGGGCTCAAACCTCTTGTAAGACTTCACGTTTCAGGACTGCCCAAATGCTGCCAAACAGCAAAATACTGTGTTATGCCAGCCTCTGCCTTCCATGCATAGGAGGGCCAAAAATGTCATATCGGATGGCTACTCACTCATATAAAAGCAAGATTCTGAATTACTTTGAAGGCTTTTCCTTGTGTTTTGGGTTTTTTTCTTTCAAGCTTGAAGTAGGAACCATTATTAGCATTTTTGCTTTTCAGGGACAGGAAAGTTTCATCTTGCAGAAATTTGGTGAAATGCAGTGATTCAGCCTTGCTGTTTGGCGCAGCTGATGGACTTAGCCAGTGATGGTTATTCCCTACTATCATTTCCCAGGCTCTTGTGCTAGGAAATGGAAAAGATTTGGGGAGAACCGTGTCGCCATCCCCCTGGATTGCTTTTGCAGTGCTGGATGCTAGCCAGTAGTTGTTGTGGCCCAGGTTCTGATAACTCATCTGTTCCATTTACTGGGGAGCACTCAGGAAGCTGAGGTTATGTTCAGACTGAAGGAGGATGCCAGATACTCATCTTAAACTTGACATATAAACCAGAAAATAATTTTTGCTCAAGGTAGAACAAACATCTTCAGATAATCAGAAAATTCCTTGCTCATCTTTGGGTTTCACTCTTAAGTACCCTGCTGTAAGGCAGATCTTTTATCTTGGTAGCAAAGTCTTTTCTCCCAATATCCAGTGTAGGTTTAGCATTAAGAGTGGAGGACTTTGATGTATAATGGTAATAAATGAATATTTATTTATAGATATATTACTGTGACACACCTTTATTTTCACTTGCAAATATATGGATTTTTTTTTGTTTTCATAGGATTCAGTGGAAACAGCAGAAAATACTACTTAACGATGACAGGGATTGTGAAGTAAAATAATTTCCCTTTTACAATGAGAAAAAGGAACACTTATGCTATACCATGAGACCTATATGTGAGGCTACATGTATAAAAGCATAGCTGTTCTGTATTTCAGAGTGGATGACCTATTTGGAGCTCATTGGAAATTGAACATGTTCTCCATGTTAAATGGAAGAAAACATGAGCATGACTAGATCTGCAAAAAAAAGGAAGTTGTTTGCTTTCTAGATTAAGAGTAGGTTAACAAATTGATAAGAATCTTCATCTCTTTTTTCAAAATAATAAAAAAATCTTTTTGGAACAGGCATTCATTATAAGCAATGAGATGCAAGGTCCCAGAAAGGCATCCCAGAGCCAAAAATGTTTTTGAAGACCCTCTGTGCTGTTTCTGAACTAGAAGTCCTTTTCATTGCTGAACACCACTTGCCTGGATAGTAAGTGATGTCTGTCAAGAAGCCTCTTGGTCTCTGAAGGTAGTTAATTGCAGCATATTTGTTGATGGCTACAAGTGTGACAAGGCTCACACATCTCCTTAAGCAATAGATGGTTGTTAACATCAGGCACTCTTTGTCTCCCGTATCTTTTCCTGTCTTTGAAAAGAGAATTTAGAAGGCAGAACGAGGGCTAAACAGTGTGCAATGATTAAACTGGTCATATACACACACAGGCTACTTGTTCTGCTTGCGGTTAAATAAAAATAATGACAGAGCATTAAAAAATACACAAGTGAAGAATATTGGGACAAAAATTATCATGACCTGAGTAGTTTCATCTGTTTGTATGGCACAGTTTCTCACTGCAGCTTCCGCCATATTGTCTGCCAAATAATTGACACAAAGCAGGTAGATCTAATGTTTGGCTATGGGATACTTTCCGTGCTGGGAAAAGTCCTTTGAGTGTTTATTTGACCAAGGTCTTGTCAGTGGTTTCAGACTGTGGTCAGAACGAGTGTCACTACACGGTGACATACTTGTAGGGGAACTCTATGTCATTTGTCACTAAAGAAGTTAATTACCTCTTTGTTTAAATGAGCAGACTGTGAGCTTGCCGTCCCAGGAGGAAATTCTTTGGAGGTTTACAAGACAGAAGACATAGAAAGTGAAGGATCATTAAGCCAATAAAGACAAGCTGTCACCAGCAGGCGCCTGGACCTGCGATGCAACGTTTACAAGACAGTAGTCAAAGCTGGAGTCAAGCCAGTGAGGACAGTGGGACAAAATTCAAGTTAACATCTGACACTTTGGAGGGAGTTGCCCCTTTTTTTACATATACCTATTCCTAAATTGATTGCAAATACTGCAGGGGGTGTGCCCCAAAACTTCAGCAGCATTGTGGCACTTAACAGCTGCCATGCACTACAGCTTGTTTATGCCATCACTTGATCTATGGGTGGCTGTGACTCTTTGCTTTGGTTCATCTTGGACCTCCTAAAAATACACTTGGGGAACATAGAAGAAAACTCTGGAAATTCCTTGGCTGCAAAATAATAGCAAAGTGCATCCAAACAGCAGTTACAATTCGCTAAGCATGCAGAGATCTTAATGTAGGTTGTAACTCCTGAGAGCAGGGAAGAAGTTCCAGCAACTTGCACTGCAAATTGCAGGAGCAGTGCGAAGTGGAGAGGTGAGAAACAGACAGCGAACACACACAAATTCACAGAAACAATGTGCACGGCCTTCTGAAGTAATTTTGTCTCCTGAGGGCTTGTGGCCATCTTCATTTTTAGACAATTGATGACTTGTACTGAGCAAAAAATCACAATCCCTAAGGGAATAAAATACCCAAAAATACTGTAGAATAATGAGATATACATAGGTTGAACAGATTGTTTTCGAAAGCAGCAACCTTCCCAGTCACTGTGAAATTGTGGAAAAAAATTGGAATATACTATCAGTGTTATCCAAAGAAAGCCACAGACAGAAGCTGATTTCAGTGGGGATCGAAGAATCTTTGCTTTTAAAGGGAACTTGATTGCAATGTATCGATCAATCGCAATCAGGGTGATGATAAGGATGCTCATAGGCATGTTTGTAAAATAGATGTTGTGAATGGCAAAACACAGCTGGTCTACAGGATGGTTGTACTTGGTAAAGTACAGCAGGAAAGGCAGGGTGAAGAGCAGGAAACTGTCTGCGATGATGAGGTTGATCATGTACACCTTGGTCTCCGTCCACCTCTTGAGTTTGCAGCAGAAGACCCAGAAGGCAATTGTGTTCAGTGGGATCCCCAAAGCCAACACTGGGATGTAGACAACCAGTTGAAGTAGCACAATGCCACCTGAATTTTCCGTGCAGTTGTTCATGTTGGGCTGTCTCTGCAAAGAAAGAGTGCAGGGATAAGAGCTCAGCAACAGGGCTGAGTCCTGAGGCAGTGCCCCCCTCTCATGGCCCTGCAGCTCCTCCTGTCAGTGCACTGCTTATGTAGGCAGCCTCTGGAGGGTTTCAGTGGCTCATCAGCACCATCAATCCCTCAGCCATCAAAATTAAGCTGTCACTCGCTGCCAGCTATGACAAAAAGACAGAGATAGCCCTCCCTTGCCGCTCTTGTAGGGCTAAGCCTCCCTCACCCTCCCTCCAGTCCGGGTATGAACAGTTTGGGTCACAGCAAAGCAGAATGGTAATTTTTGTTGTCCCTTACGTTTGCCTCTGCTGTGGTTGTCAGAACCACTGGCTTTAGGGGAGACCACACGAGAGATAGGCAGTGTTCCCATTTGCCTTTCAAGGCCCTTGTTTTGCTGCTCAAGCCACCCCATGTGTTTGCTCTGGCTCTTCCTATGCCTGAGAAGTGCTTGGGCCCTTCCAGCTGTAGGGTAGTTCAGGCTTTGTTCCCAGGCGCAGTGGGAATGCTGTCCCAGGCTGGTGTGTGGGCAGGCTGCCCCTGAGAACAAATCCATTCGTCTCCTGGGGAAGAACAGCTCAGCAGGGGTATCACCGGCCCTAGTAGGTAACGAGCCTCCAGAGAGAGAAAGGAAAGTGAGCACATGTGTCTGATATCAGCCTTCAAATGTAGGAAGCCAAAATTTTGCTAGGGCAGAAAACATGAATCCGAAAACTTATACTATCTCCTGCTCTTCCTTTAAAGAATTCAGGGCATTCGCCAACAGCAAGAAGGATGAATCAGACTTTGCAGCTAATAAAGGAAGTGTTTACAATGAGCCAGGCACGGAAAATGCCCAGGTTCCTACAATCTCTTACAAATACTTTGCCTTATAAGTCAGAAGCTTCTAAAGCTGAACATGTAAATTGTAGTTAAAGTACATGATTTCATGAAGTAAGCGAACCGGTTTTAGTGCCCAAGATTGGTGCGAGAGAGCTGGCAACCCCAGAAGAAAGCACACAACCTGCCCTAGCACCAGAACTGGTGTGGCAATAATGAACCAGAGGAGTACAGTCATTTTTAAGGTAGAATTTATGGAGGAACTAATATACAGCCTGTGTCCTAGTGCTCTTGTGCTTTCAGCGTCATGGGTTTTGGCCACTCTGTGGTCTCAGTCTACCATGCAGCTGTTCCCTGGCAGACTTTTGTGGTCATTTTGCAGTGAAAAAACCACTCTGCCTTCATATTACTGGCCTGAGGAACAGCTGAGCCCACTGGGCTGGACATCCCAGCCCCACCAAATGGTTCATGTAAGCACAGAGCTGGTGGCAGCAGCCAAGGCCGTGTTCCTGGGGCCAGGTCTCCCCACACTTTAGGAGACAGCATGGTAAGAAGCACTAATGGGAAACAGCAGCAAGGGGCAAAGACCCCCCTGAATGGAATGTAGCTGCAAAATATTGAGGCAGAAGAGCTGTGAAAGCAGGAGGTAACCAGGGCACCCGGTGCTGACTGACATATATGTTTGCAATCAGGAGCCTTGGGAGGAGGTGAGAAGGCACACCACTGAAGAGCCGAGCCGAACACACTACAACGCATCGGTGTGGGATAATTAAAAGCCTTTACCTTGTCCATGAGAGCCCGAAAGGTGGGTTGAGTCCTCAGAAAGGCTGCAGGTTACACGCAGCGTCTTGGCAAGAAAGGAGATCTGTGCCGGATACAGGTGTCAGTGCAGGGGACAGCGGTCCCGGGGCCGGCTGTCACAGCCCGGCACTGTTGAAACCCAGCAATGAGCTGGTGCGGCCCAGAAATGCTTCATTTATTCCCCGCTTTTCTGCTGACGAACACTCTGGTGCCCTCTGTTGTCACTCCCAGCGGCTCAATAATTCACCGTTAGCTTTTTCACCCAGAGTGCGCTCCCCCTCCTCGCCTCACACAAAGCGGCAATTAAAATTTAATCTTTTCAGTCGTGGGAAAACAATTTCTGAAATAAAACCCATAATGGTTGCAAATTGCCCTTCTGGCAGCAGAAGGTCCCTCAGGGAGCCCGGCAGGCTGTGCAGCCTCTCGTGCTCTTGCAGAGGATGACCCAGGCGGGGACAGTGACCATTCTGAGGGGGCAATTGGTGCTTGTCGACACCGTGACAGTGAGCCCAGGGTCCCAGCGTGCTGCTCTTTGGTGTCTTTACAAGCAAGGTAAGAGATGTCATGGGCTGGCTCACCCCGGGGTACAGCAGTTACAATCCCATGTCTGTGAGCTAGTTGACAGGAGCCAGACTGACTCCCTCAGGATTTGTCCCATTAATTTTTTTCTTCGGAGCTGTAGTGGTTTCACACTGGCCAAGAGCCAAGCACCCACGAAAGCTGCTCACTTGCCCTCCCCTGCCACAGCTGGGCAAAGGAGAGGAAAATTTAAAAAACGGTTTCTGAGTTGAGATAAAGAATAGGAGAAAACACTCCAAGGGCAAAACAGGCTCATTGTAGAGATGCAAAATGAGTTTATTACTAACCAAAAACAGATGAGGATAATGAGAAGAAAAATAAACCATTAAAACCACCTTTTCTTCCCCCAATACCTCCCTCCTTCCCACCTACAGGGCAGGGAAAGAGGGCATGGGGGTTTGGTCATTTCATCACCCGAGGTTTCATTCCACTGCTCAGGGAGAGGTGTCTTTCCCCTGTGAGGCCGTGGGGTCCCTCCCACCAGAGGCCGTCCTCCGTGAACTTCTCCAGCGTGGATCCACTCTCATGAGCAGCAGTCCTCCCAAAACTGCCACAACATGAGGTCTTCCCATGGGCACACAACCCTCCCTAAAGTGCTGTAGCGTGACTCACTCTTCCATGGGGTGCAGTCCTCCAAGGACAGGCTCCTCCAGCCTGGAAGCCGGGCCCAATTTTTCCACCAGGTCTCCATCTGGGTCACAGCGTCCTCCAGGCATTCACCCTCTCCGGCATGGGGAACTCCCCCACGAGCTGCGGGTGGATCCCTGCATCCCCCGTGGATGCCCATGGGCTGCAGGGACACAGCTGCTCCATCACGGCCTGCAGAGGAATCTCGACTCTGGCACTTGGAGCACCTCCTGCCCCTCCTTCTCCTATACCTTGGTGTCGCCATGTTTTTTCCCTCACATGTTCTCACCTCCTCCTCTTCTCTGGCCAGAAATAACTGTGCCCCCGTTTATTTTGGTTTTCTTCCTAAATCTGTTACCACAGAGGTGTTACCAACCTCGCTAAGTGGCCCAGGCTTGGCCAGCAGCATGTCCATCTTCAGAGCCATCAGGGATTGGCTCTGCAGGACGGAGTGGAACTTCTGGCAGCTTCTCACAGAAACCAAGTCTGTGGTGCCCCTCTACCAAAAACCAAGCCATACAAAACCAACACAGTATCTCATGGTCTAAAAGGTGAAAACAGCAGATCAAGCACCAACTGTGGGTTCACTGAGGTCATATGTAGGTCACAGGCGAAGATGTGTATTTGGGCAGGAAAGACTCTATCACGCTCTCCAGCGGAACTCTCTGAGCATTGCTGGGGCAAAGCTCAGTGCCATTTTGGAGATTTTTCGGTATGCAGAGAAAAAAATCCCGGTTCTTGGGAGCGTTTAGCCACTTCCTTTCTCCCCTATATTTCTAGGCTGCTGACTCCTGGAAAAATACACTTTCTTGATGGAAATGTTTAGGGGTGCCAATTGGGCAGGTTGTGGAAACCTAGCCCCAGTTGGCTTCAGCTGGGGGTGATACCCTGAGCCTGAGCTGTGGTGAACCTGGGGGTTAGCCTAGGGCCAAAACACAAAACCAGAAAGGAGAAATGCAAATGTGGCAATTGCCAAGAGAGCAGTGAAAGGGTCTTCTTGTGTGTGGGAAGAAGAGCCCCTCAGGAATGGCTGCTGTGGGGAGATGTCTGTGTTCCAGGGCTCAGCAGTGCAGCTGGAGGGGAGCTAGCAGGATGACTCCACACTGAAATCTGCACTTTTTGCCTTCATGTCATTGGACAAGTGTTGCTTTCTTCCCAAAAAGTTCCTTCACACCTATATGACCTATTGAGTTGAAGGGGAAGGAGGTCAGGAGAGCATAGGCTGTTTTGTACGAACATGTCCTTTGTAATATGCCGGAACCACCTGAACAGCCACCCAACACAGCCTGCCAAATGAATGTGATAAACTGAAGAAATGTTTAATGCAAACAACCTGAAATTCACAATGAGGTAAAATATGATATATACATTTGTACATGTTGACAAGAAGGATCAATAACAAGAGGTACATGGGTTACCTTACCCTTCTTCCTATAAGAGTAAGAAGCAGGTGTTGGAGGGTGGAAGGGAAGCATGTTAACAACTGGTGATTACATACACATTTTTACACATCTCTGTTACCTCTTTGTTTAACAGAAAGAGGGAGTACAAATTGTAGTTGACTAAGTAACGCTAAACTTAACAAAGTGCTTGATAGAGAAAAAAGAGCAAGAGTTATCCTAATAGCCCTGAAGCTGTATTTCCTCTTTATATTGGAGATGATGGTGGGGGGGGTGTAGTTTAGGTGGATTTTTTTCCCCTTTTTCCTTTAGGAAGTCTGTATCTGCAAGGGGTGTGTTGCATCTGTTTTTTGAGTGCTGGGTTTGGGCAGTAGAAAGGCTTCATGGAACTCCTTGGTGACAAAGTAGTAGCAGAAACTATCGAAGCAGCAGTTGGACGTGGCAATGCACCTCATTAAAGAGGAGAAGTTCTTCATGACACAGAGCAGGAAACAGGTAGCTCCAACGCTCTCTATGATAAACCTGGCAAGCAGCCCAATGTACGCTGGCAGAAAACATATTAGAAATACAATCAGATTTGCATAAAAAACGTTTACGGCTTTCTGGACCGATTTCTCCTCCGGTGAATTCGTGTTCAGAAGTTTCTTGAGTTTCCTGATGACTTCTGTGGAACAAAAAGTCAAGATTGCTAACGGGAGAGTGAAAACAAAGAAAATAGCCAGAAGGCTGAGAGCAGCAGGAGTGGAGGTATAGGTCTGGAAGCAGAGAGCTGCGTGTCTCTGCCAGAGCTGGATGGTGGCACTGATTATCACCAAGATCCAAAGAAGCCCACAGAGGAGTGCAGCCCTTGATGGGGACCTGAAGGTCCTGGCTTTCAAGGGATGCTTTATAGCAATGTACCGATCAATGGAGATAAACGAAATTATGTAGATGCTCACTAACATATTGATAAAATACATCGTCTCTATAAACTGGCAGAGCTCCCCACGGGCTGACTTACTCCAGAGGAAATACACCATGAAAGGCAAGGTGCAGATGACAGAGAAATCTGCAATGACTAAATTGATTACATATATCCTGGTTTCTGTCCACTTCTTCATCTTGCAGAAGAACACCCAGAAAGCAAGGATGTTGAATAGTGCGCCAAAAAAGAAAATTAGGCAATACAGAGCAAATTCAATCAGGCGAACATGGTGATGCAGTTCTAGATTTGTGGTGCTGCAGTTGTTGGACACATTCATTGTCCTGAGTTACAGGTGTTGGATGATGTTCTGACACCTGAAATGGGAAAAGACATGGTAAGACCTCTTCATAGCTATAAAAAACCCACAAATAAGTACATATGTCTTCTGTTAAAAACGTGAATTTGAACTTAAGAGGGCTGTAAAGCTTTCTCAGTCAACCCGCGTCATCCTTTGGCACACTTTGTCAAGATTTGTTTATGTTCACTCTGTTTATGACTATCTAAGGGTACACTTCAAGTGGGACATGGAAGAGAGCTCTTATTATATAGGGACATCTGGAAGTGGAGGAGGGCAGGTGGCAACATGACACTTAGAAGAGCTCTCATATGTCATGGGCACATCCTGTGAAAATGGGAACGCTAATTCCTTAAGCCAAGCTGTGCAAAGGAAGTAAAATTACCCTTACCTTGGTGATGATCTAGGCAAGGATTGTAGCAACCAAAATTAAATCGCAACACAACCCATGAGCAAAAGCTTTTCTGTCAGTTCTACTGCCTTTGAATTCAAATCCGGGGTGATGGGCTGGGAGTGCATAACAGATGTCACTTGTTAGACATCCTCATGCTCTGGCTCTAGAAAAGTTTTCTGAGAATCTGGATTGCCTTGTGAACCTCGACTCCTTTTCCAAGTTGAGTAAAACAGCAGAATCTGTGTTCCTGCTTTCCCAAAGGCATGCTTGGTACCGTAAGGGAGAGAGTGACGTATGCTGCTCTCCACCTCACAAGGAGGGAAATGGGGGATGGAAGGCTTAACCTCATTTTTCATCCCATTATTTGCAGGAGGTAGTATGAGTCTGCAGATGCAAAGCAGGAAGCCACATGTGAAAGAGGGAACACCACTGCAGAACAAGGAGCTTGCCATTAAGGGCTGTATTGGATGGATCCTGCTCCAGGCAGGGGTCCAGCCAGCCACAAAATTCCATGGCATAAATAGTAACAATTGAGCCTCTGTTAGTTAGGCTGCAAGATGTTTTGTAAGACAATTAGTTTTGTGAAGAGTGTGAGTTCATGGGCTGATAAAAATCATCCTTCATCAGACCCCATCCTGTGCAGTGTGGCTTCATGTGACATGGTGATTCTGAGTACCTGTCACTGGATTTCTGCTTGCATCTAGATGCACTTTAGGAAAAAACCCTCAACCTTTCAATGTAAAGTCAGTTTTTTACCACTCTAAGAGGAGAGTGAAGTGGGGAAGGACCTGGTGAAATCCCACAGCTTTCAGAGATATGGGAAGGGACACAATTTCTGCCTGGTTAAGCAGTTATTTGCCTCCAAAAGCAAGGTAGACCTTGTGGCCAGTTGGTGAGGGCACTGCATGCAAATCAGTATTCAGTTCTGAAGTGACTAAAAATACACAAATAACTCAGATGCTGGGGGGACATGTAAGTGTCTTCGGCAATAGTGGGCACTAATGTGACTGCTGAACAGGTCTCTCTCGCAGTTCTTATACCCTCAGGTCTGGGTTTCCCAACAGAAGCCTGCTGTTCACTGCCTGAACCCTGGGAGGACGGCGACACTTGTCCCCTGAGGAAAACCTCTCTAAACTAAGAAACAGCAGGGAATGGTCCCTGGTTATGGTCACGAACTGCACGAGGCAGAATAGGACAGCTGCACTGGTGCCCAGGTTTCTTTCCACTGCCTTGGAATGCAATGCTAGCAGTAATTCTGCTCTGCAATGGCGTCAGCAGCCTCTGCAGAGGTACAACACAAGCAAACCACACTGCTGGGCCTTGCAGCATGAGAAGGCTCTGGGCAAAGCTGCATTTGGAGCTGGAGACCTGGTGCAATGCCGTTCCCAGCAGCGGGGCTCAGAAGTGCTCCAGGAGACAAAGCAATCCAGACTCTAGGAGGAGGGTGGAAGAAATGAGTAAAGAGTTTAAAACAGGCTAAAATTCACTGGTAACGTGTGACTGAGCAAAGAAAAAATCTTTGAAGAGATGCAGCTTGACAAGCTAGAATATCCTGTAGCTGTTGGAAATTATTGCTGTAGGGTAGATGAAATGCCTGCAGCATCAGTGGGGCAAGGCAGCAAAATACAGCTGTGACAAAAGGATTGAGACAGCAGTGAAACAGCACCTTGCTTCTTCTGGAAGAGCAGGACTAAGCTGGGGCTCAACAGACAAAGTCACCAGTGCTGTGCAGGGTGTCCTGCTTTCCCCGCCAGAGGCTGGGGAGAGCTGGTCACACAGCAGAGAAGCTGGTTACAATGGAGGGAGGAAGTTTAGGGCTGAGATTGTTTCCTCCAGCACCTCAAGAAAAGGAGGCTTCTGCCAGACTCCAAACAGAGAGGCTGGAGGAAGAGATGTGAGGCAGTGTGGCTGTTGCAGCAGCACTGTGGTAGTTGCATCCACTGCGTTTCCAGTTGGAAAGCAACTGCACTGAATAGGGAGTTTTGAACGTAAAATCCTCTTCCTTCCTTCTGGGGGGAGCTGAAGAGTGAGCACGTACCAAGGGCTGAAGGCTGAATATGGTAGGTGAAATAAAGGGTGAAAATGGATTGTGAAATGGCTAAGGACAGCATGGGAGCCGTGGTGGGCAAGGGAAGGGGCACGGAACTGAGCAGAGGAAGAGCAAGAGGGAAAATGGAGGTGCAGTCAGGTACAGCACAACATCATCTGCATCAACTGCTCCCAGACCTGCCACCTCCAAGGCAACAGCCCTGATTGTCACAAACATTCCTATAAATGAAATGGGCGGCTCTCAGCAGATATTTCATGAAGACGTAGCACAGGTATGAGGATAGATCTGGACAGGACAGTACTTACTGGAGATGTTAATGTACTCACACCACTGCTGGCAGGCCCTGGGCAGGTGCTGAACTGGCCAGAAAGAGTGAACATGCAAACTGCCTCCATGGCAGAGGAGACCCAGGAGAGGGCCGTGACATGGTACTGAAGGGAGAAGCTTTTCCTCTTTTTTCTAAATAGCATAAAAAAATCTGCAAACTGCCTAATCCAACCTTGCTGCTGCTGTTCACAAGTCTCTCAAACACAGGGAGCTAAGGCACAGCACATTTTTTCTTCTTTTTTGAAACTTGCGTTCTTTCGGGCTCATCTGTCACTGCATCCCTTGAAAACATTAATGTGGTCACCTTAAACATGGGCTACTTTGATTGACAATGGTGGGTGTTCTCTTGCACGAAAAAATTTGTAGAATCACTTTTTTCCAATATTGGTATGAGTTCACTTCCATTTCTCAGCTGCTGTGATACCCTAGGAAAAGTACCCAGAGAATACCTTGGAGTAAGAACAGAAACTAATAGGCCCATGGACTCCAGAATTGCAGGGACCTCACTACCCTGCAGAAACCAGGCTCAAATCCTCCTCTGCCTCCCTCCAGGCACAGCAGGACCCTGATCAGCAGTTCAAAGCCAGCCAGAAAAGAGGAAACAAAGTTATGTTACCTGCAGATTTAAGGTGAAAAACTCAGCAACAGTTGCCACCCAAGGGAAGGCACGCAGGTTCTACAACTACACAGCAGGGGCAGGACGAGCAGAGACGGTCCGTGGGGCTGGAGGAAGGGCACGGGCTGCCTGTGCAGAGCAGTTGCCTGCCACCAACAACTCCCCGCTACTTGAGGGTTCCTTAGCACCTCCTCCTCCTGCGTAAGAGTAGATTTCACATCAGTTAAGTTTTGAATGCCAATCTGCTGGCCAAATCAATGGTAATGGCAAATTAATAGGCAATTCTTTACAACTAGCCCTAGTGCCTCACCACTTGGTGCTTTCTAAAAGGGTGTGTTCTATCGCTGTCATGTTCAACAACTGGGGATTTGAAATGCTCTGCTGAAGACTAAGCTAAGTAAAGCCAAGAAGGTGCAATATCACGTCTGTATCACCCCATGGAGCTCAAGGTACACCTGAGTGTAGAATTGTGCTTGCACAGCTCTGGGCATGGGGCACACGAAGCAGCTTGGCAAGGTGTGTAGGCTCTCTCTAGGCTGCAGAAAGCTTCACCAACACTCCTCAAATGCTGAACTCAAATGGTCCTTGGGTTGGGTTGGGTTCCTGGGTCATGGACGGAGTAGGAGAAGGTCATGCTGGAGCCAGCGTTAGGACTCTGGCCTGCACTCATCTTTGAGCACAAGAACAAGCACAGCCAAATCATCGGAGAAGTTCAGCTGGCAACTGAACCAAGGTCTTGGCATCTCGCATGGGTGGCTTTAACAAGCGTCATTTGTTAAAATCTGCATTGACAGAAGTGGAGGGGCAGATAGACCTCTAAGCCCCAGACGGTTCAGTAATGGTCACTTTATTTGGTGTCAGTTATGACTGTGCCGTATAGCTAGTGGGGGCAGCCTCGCTAAACAAAGGTTCAGTACCGGGCCAGCTGTTGCACTGCTTTGTTGCAGTGATGCAGGACGTTGTTGGTTGCTCTTCAATTAGCTTGATGGGTGGTCTCCTGGCTATGGGAGTTGTGAGAGAAGAGAAGGTGGCTCGAGTTCAAGCTCTCAGGTGCCGCTGTGTTGAGTGAAGGGTGGCAGGATGGCAGCATGACTCAGGAGGCAGTAGGTGACAGCAAAGGAAGTGCTGCAGCAAAGCTGTCAAATGAGGCTGTGCAGGGAAGAGGACAAGGCAGAGGGTCCTGGAGATAAGACCCACTCACTCTGCTCCATCAGAATGATTATGCATCTTGCAGCCATCCTCTACCCACAGAGATTTGCGTGCTGATCACAGACCTCAGGAGGTGAACAGGCATCCACAGTCCTGGGTGTGCCTGTCAAGGGAGGAACGACCGGTGTGTAAAGCAAGAGCCACTTCAAATATCTCTGAACCACAAGCAGATAAGACCCTCAGATAGCATCTGGCATTTGTAAGCTGCTGTGGAGGAAGAGGGCAGGGAAGCAAGATGACATGAAATGCTGCAGTGGCTCTTTTGGTCACAGTGTGAATGAGCCACAGGAGGGTCATTGCAGGTGTTCAGGGACAGGAAAGACCTTTGTGAAGAGAGACACAAAGCTTGCTTGCTTGTGATAGCTGCAGCTGCATTTGCCAGACATGCTGTGAATTACTTTTCAGTTGGGCCCCACTGTGATGGCCTTGTTCACAATCACTGAGGCGGGAAGGAACCTCTTGAGGTTTCCACCAACCCTTTGCTAAGAGCCATCGTCTGAGGCCATGCCTTGTTTAGTTTTAAATAGTTTGAAGGATATCTCCACACATTCTCTGGGCAACCTGTTCTAGTGTTTGTTCATTTTGAGACTAAACTTTTTTAAGTCTAAACAATCTTACCTGTATTTCAGTTTGTACCTTTTGCCTCTTACCATCTCAGCAGTGTCAGGGGGAGGGCAGGAAGCAAAATGGCTAAACTGAAATACAGGAAAATCTGGTTTAATATTTAAAAAATTTACTCCCTGCCTTTGGTTATTTATACATGTGGATTTGATCTTTGAGAGACTTCTCTTCTCCAGGCTGAATGGCATCAGGTCTTACAGCCTCTTCTCATACAGGAGATTTTCCAATCCTTTAATCATCTCTGTGGCTCTTCTCTAGACCTGCTCCAGTAAGTCCATGTCTTTCTTGTACTGGGTCCCAGCACTGGACCCAGTGATAGAGATACACTGAGATAGTCTCACCAGTGCTAGGCAGAGAGGCAGGATACATCTCCCTGGAACTGCTGGCAGTTCTCATTCTCAAGCAGTCCCAACTGCGGTTTCCTGCCTCTGGTTCCATGGCACATTGCTGGCTCATAATCAGCTTTATTTCCTCCTGGAGCCCAGGTTCTTCTCTGCCAAGCTGCTTTCCAGAGCGTCAGCCTCAGCATGTACAAGTGTCTTGAGTCATTCCTCCTCAGCTGCAGGAAACATAGGGACTGAGTGTCATGCAGTTATCTGAATGCTCTTTCCTGCCTGTCCTGAAGGGTGGCAATTGAGGAAGACAGCAGTGATGAAGGGAAGAGTACACCATGAATGTCAGGTCACATGCAGACCTGGCTGTAATACGTGAGGACATAAGCAGCAATCGAAAATATCTTTGTGCCACAATGATGGGTAGGGGCTGTAGTTGATCGTAGGGACTAAAACCTGCAAGTGCCAGAAGGAGATGGAAATAAGCCCACGGACAAGAGAGAATGGAAGGAGCAGTGTTCCATGGCAGAGAAGGAGAGGGGCAGGTGAAAAACACTGATTTGGAGGTGGAGACGAGCCTCAAGAAGGTGTGTGAATCAGGAGGGTGCTGTCGCTAGGGGAGAAGACAACGAATGTGGGTCAAGGATGGAGACAGGCTAGTCATCCTGTCAAGACTGATGATCTCCGCCTCTGAAAGGGGCCAGGGGACACAAAGACAGTAGAGGACCTCTGGAATATTGGCAGCCTAGCACTCCTGGGGGAAGATCACTCTGTGAGAGAGGCACCTATCAGCAGCAGTGTCTAGCATAGACAGAAATATTCGTTCTCTCATGGAAGACAAGAGCAGGCTGTTCTTGCTGGGTCTTCCTGAGCACTAGGCATTTTTTACCTGTCTTCTACCAAATCTCAGTGCTGGAAGATTCTGAAATGATACAGATTACATCTGTTTGAGTTTTGCTAAAATATAATACATTAAGTAGGACTAAACAAAGTGGATTTTGTTGTGGTGTGAAACAGGATCAACATCTACATCAGATGCTGCATACCTTGACGAGACCGCCTGGCAACCTTTGAAGGTACCACCTTTTTCATGACAGCAGGGCAAAAACACTCATAAACTTGTTTTGCTTTTTTTTTCCCTTCCCCTCCCACAACCATGAATATCTCTTTCCTACATAATCAGTTTGGAAAGTCACTCTGTTATGAAATCCTTTGAGTTTGGAAGGTCTTCAAATGCATTAATATTCAAAGCCTAATTTATTTAGAGTTTATATTTGTGTGTCCAAGAAGGAGGGAAAAATTATGGGCCAAGGATGGCATTGTTTGTAGAACCAGCCATGCTTTATTCAGGGTGGGCTGCAGCGATACCCCACTCGTACAATGCTGTACAGCTACATCCCACAACGCCTCTGTTTTTAATAAATTTTCTGTATGACCAGCATATAATGGATCAAACCCTTAGTGCTCTTCAGGGTGGACTCCGGCCTATCCAGCCTTGTTACTTTGATGCTATTAAAGCACATAATTTATTTCCTGAGATGACAACATCCTTTTTCTACTCTCTCTCCCTTCTAAGTATCATTCTGTTCCTGAGTGCCCTCTGCTTGAGTGGAGACATCTAATGTCTCAAGAGCTCCAACAGATTCTTTTCATAACTTTCCCTCAACCACAAGACACACTTAAAAAAAAAGAGTTTGCTAATGGGAAGCAACAGAGGAGAGAGGAAGTAGGTCTGGTCATTTTAACTAATACTCTGACCTTGTCTTATCCCAGGAGAGTGAATCAATTTATCCTTGGCTTTCACCGGGACTCTGTAATTTGCTTGTAGTTACTCTCCCCATTTCTGCATTTGAACAGAGGCACTCTCAGCTTGTGGATGTATCTCTCCTGCTTTGTAATATATATGAGTGTTAGAAGCTTTTGCTTGCACTTTTGCACTTTGCCTATTGCACTGCTTTGCTCTCAGTCTTCTAAACATTCCCAGCATAGACTAGGCAGAAATATAACTGTTTCCTGAAATAAAAGTGTTCCTAACACTCATAGATTCATCAAGCTTCTTCCTCCTTCTTATTTTTCCACTTGTCTTCCAAACCCCATTCCATTTTGTTTTTCATAATTGTGGATGAGAAGAAGTAATTTAAGTCAGAGGTTTTTCCTATCCTGTAAAGTCTCAATTTCTCCATTTTCCATCGGACACACCTCCAGAACTTTCCTCTGCATGCCGCCCTGCAAAGGAGGATGGGCCTTGCACTACCGCTGCTCTCTACTTGTCCCTAGAGCAGTGGTGGCTGCCAGAACATCCCCAGAGGTCCTCTGTGCTTAGGTGGCTGGTGGCTGCAGCACAGCACTACTCAGGGGATGAGCAGACCTGGAGCACCACAGGCACTTATACCATGGCACAGGGAAAGCGACTAGAGCTAGTGATGAACGGATATTTTCTCATCGTCAGCCACCAGTCAGGGTCCCATGACCTCAAGTGCTCCTGCCTTCTTGACCACTCTGCCACCCAGACCAAGTGTATTATTAAACAGGGAAAGTTTGGTACAGGGGGCAGGAAAACAATCAGCGTTTTGGGAGAGTTACAGGGAGGAACAATGGTCCATAGACACCTACTTTTCACAAAGAAAATTACCCCATCATTTAAGAAATAGAAACAACCTGGCAAATGACAAAAGATAAATTTGATTCAAGCGTGTCATATTTGGAATGAGGTGATGATGACTTTGTGCCAAAAAGATGCTGTTACATCAGACATGTTTCTGCTTCCTTAAAGTGAAAGCAAATTTAGAAACATAGTTTAATAATAACTTTAATAAATGAAAATAAAAGAATAGCTCATTCACGGTTTGATTTAGTATTTCCAGAAGGAAAATGAGAAACTGTAAAGAAAGGGAGGTTTGGCAGAGAATAATCACGCCAAGGAATTATACTTTGGTTTCTTCTTCATTACTGCATGTCAGACACTCACTCTTTTTTTTCTTCTGGGGAGATGAGCCACCAAAGAAGGCCACAGAAGAGCATGAACGAGCAAAATTCTGTGTGCCAGCCTGGTGAGCTATACGGTGATAACGGCAGATAAAGCATCTGTGTCAGGGCATAGCAGCGGGTACTGCCTGAACACAGCAACTGCTGCCTGGCAGAGCTTGGGCGGGGCTTCTCAGCAGCCAAGGGGAGTTTGAAACCTGGAAGAGAGTGTTCAGTGGAGGGTCCCTGAAGGACTTGGACCCAGGTTTTACCTCTCCTGCATGCATGTTACACCACCGGGCCACTGCGAGCACCTGTCCCAGTTCCAGTGAAGATCATTGTCTCATCTAGTGGCTTAATACTTGTTCCCTACTCCAGTTACACAAGATCTGTCAAGAGATCCAAAGAACTGGGGACAGAGGGAAACCAACTATTGGTTTTGTCTTCCTCTTCATGCTACTTAGTATCAACAAAATTACATTGTGCTCTTGGAATAACAGGACTTAAAGCAAATGACACCACCCTGATCCTGCTCGGTGGTGTGAGGCATAGATCTGTCTATGCACTTATAGAAAATATAACATGTCACAGATGATATTGCTTACTAGCTTTTGCAGGGCCGCCTTGCAGAGTAAGAGAGTAAGTTTTTCCTGTTTGCTTAGCTTTTCAGGCCACGGAAGCCTATAAGCATATCTGTAAGTGTTAACCTTTCCCCTTTGCAGGGCTGTTCTCAGAGAATAAAATACAAGCGCAAAGAACATGAACTTGTCTGAAAAACACATTAGTGAGGTGTGCATCTTTCTCACTTGCACGGACACCAAGGGGGGAAAATGTAGTTTGGTAAGGTCAGCTCCTGCCTCAGACACTGGAATCCAATTTTGAGCTTGGGCAGCTTGGCTTTCAGCATCTCACAGTTAAAACCCGTGTGAAGCTGTGCACCCACAGAGAGCCACTGATTTACACCAAGGCATTTCCACTCTTAATCACTCTGTTATCCAACCATCCACCAGTTCTAAGAATTTTACACAGCATGACAAATACAACCCCCTGGCATCATGCAATATACAGCCTTTTGCCCAGAACCCTGACAACATTGACAGCTCTGCTAGTATAAGTATGCTTTCCGTGGGCATCCCTCTTCCAGACCTCACTCTCTTCTAGGAAATGAAAAACAAAACCGAGGAGAGAAAATTGGCTGAAAAAGACATCAGTAGCTGCTCCTCATCCTAGCACTGAGTGAGCAGGGGCTGTGCAGAACTGCGAGCTCAGGGCATCAGGGAGAACATGAGGAGGGGAAACCAGAACCCCATAAAGTCGTGCTGGGTCCTATTTAACTGCAAAGTTCATTTAGAGACTGGGTCTGTGTCTGCTTTGCTCCATTTCTCTTCTCCTCTGTGATAGCCTTTCACAACAGCTTCTGAATAAAGAAAGCAGCAAATTTCCCCACATGACCTTTGTACAAACACCTGACTGCAATGGCTAAAAAAGATGTCACTGACATGGCTCCTGGGCCTGCACATAAACAACCGTGCTCCTCTTCTTGCTTATTTAGGTCAGTGATTCTCTTGGTGCTAGTCAGTGACATGTAGACATGCCCAAGTTTCATGGCTGCAAAAGTGACAGTAGCATCCTTATTTGCGTCCCTGCCCTTTAATGGTCCCTAGCTTTAATGGTCCAAATACTGTCAATGCTTAAAAAAATACTCATTTATTGCAGTATTCGTTGTTTTGCAGAGAATAAAATCTCCTGTGGGAGGTTGGTCCATAAGAAGCAACACAGGTATATCCTGACCTGCTTGTCTACCAGAACACTGAAGCACAATGATGTGACCAACCTCTGCAGTTGCTTCCAGACCCCAAGATGTGTTAAAGCACTTAGCCCGTGTCCCAAAACACCAGTGCTACCCATTTGAGAAAGGACATTCTGGGATTACTTGCTGGGAGTCTCCATCTGCTGTCCCTGCTACCAGTGGTGCATACTGAGCAGGCTCTGACAAATCCCCACCTGAAACCTGAAGGTTCTGAGCAAATCTGCAGCTGGTGCTGCCTGAAATACCCTGCCCAAACCCACCTTCTAATGCACTGTCCATACCCTCTCTCTAATGCAATACTTTACAGACCGCCTTCTGTGGCACTGAGCAGGAACCTCTGGGTAAACATCTGGGCAGCACTAAATTGCTCGTGCAACGTCATGCTTTTGCTTCATCCCAATGGCCATTAAAATAAACATTTTTCCTTTCACTGGATCAATATTCTTTTGGCATTTCACCTGAGATATCAGTCACTCTACTCACCATGGTCTTGAGCACAGTACACTGTGTTTCACGCAGAGATGAATCCTCTCATCTGGTTGTTCTCCCTTCCTCCCTGAAGTAAAAGGTAAAGGAACAATCAGCCTCTTCTGCTAGTATTACTGGGAGGCAAATGACACAAATGAGGTATGATGTTTATTTTTTGCCTCCTACACTACTAGGTTTAAAAACTTGCATACAGAGGAAGTAACTCTCCATGAGTTCCATTATATTTTACAGCAATTTCCCACTTTGCTACAGTGTGACAGTTATTTATTGGTTTTTTGAAGTCCTGGGGTGACACAGGACTAAACATATTTCCTATTAATGTGCCGAAAATCCTTCAACTAGACATGAAGTAGAGCTTTGAGCCTGCGTGGCTGCGAGCACCCACCTGCCCACCTCAGCCCTGTGAACCTGTGTGTGCTCAAGGAAATCACCAGCAGCCACAAAGGGGGACTCTCCTTCCTGTCCCTTGTGCTGAGGGGCTGGACCAGTGAATAAACGGGTGAGGATAGAGGGGGGGCTCTGGACAGAGCAGGATGGGGATAGCCGCCAGGCATCTCCAGCACCCACCCTGTCCCAAGCATTCCTGCTCTCACACGGACATCTCTGTGAGCTGCTTCTCCACAGATCTAACATAAGTCGCACTTCCCTCTCACACTAACATATGTCTAGAGGGACAATTTATTAGCCAGACAGACATAGATCTTTAAACAGAAATACTTAGACCACTAAATCCAGGCAAAACCATGTCCTGCCAGGGAAAGAAGCAGACAGCAAGGAAGAAATTATTTGCTCAACTTGCTTAAGTGGTTCATGAAACCAGTCATAATTCCTCTTTTCTCTTCCATTAAGTTACATTAATTTCACTCTAAACCTATTCTCACAGGTAGTATCTCCTTGATTTTCTTCCTGATTGCAGATCACTATGTTTTTCTTCTTCTAGAGTGAACAATCACCATTTTGCTTGCAGTAGATCTACCAGGAGGTAATATTACTTTTCTTATCACCCTGCTGGATGCTGTAACATTCAAGGTGACCAGAAGGTAATGGTCAAGGGGAAATGCTGTATATACTAGGTATCTAAAGGTCATTTTTTTAACTTTGTATCATCATTTCCAGGTAAGATATTTTGTAAGTGTAAGACTTTGACCCCAGTCCAAAATTCAAATTAGCCCCACATTGTGTGGGCAGATCCTCATGACAGTGGTATTCGCTCTTAACACTTGAGCACTTGCAGCTCTCAGGGCCTCAAGACCCTCTCTAGGGAAAGCTAATCCCATCCGTAGGAGGGAAGCAGGCCCCTGTTCCCGTGCCGCAGCACCTGAAGTCCTAAACTTGGTGCAGGCTGCTTGTAGGTGCTACACCTACACAGTGTAAGTGATTCCTGCCTGAAAAAATTCAGGGTTTAAAACTCCCTTTACTGACGACAATGGCATCAACATGGTAAGTCAAAATACAGCTCAAGCGCCCCTCCCTGTGAGCAGTGCAGGTGTGCCTCCCTGGCGCTGTCCCTGCTGAAACTCGGTTTGGTACCCTCAGTTAAATTGCTTTGCTGACAGTAGTGTTAAATTTGGCTGGGGAATCTGAAGATCGATTTCTTTTTAATTCAGCCAAAGAGAGGATAAAAGCACATTTGTGGTGTTAAGGTCTGTCTGGCAGATTGGCCCCGGTACCAGAAGAATAAGGTGGGAATAACACAAAGCTGTAGGGTTTTCCAGGCTCCTCTTTTGGCATTTGATCTAGATATTTCTTAGGGCAGCAAGTGTAACCTCTGATATTCAGCCTGCTCTGGTGGTAGCAGGACCCATGGCACAGCAAGGACATAGGACTGGGACGTTGTTTACACAGACCAGCTGGAGGATAATTTAAAAGTTGCAGTTGGACAGGAAGGTAAATAGCAAGCCCAGAATTCTTTTCCTGATCTGGCTGTGCATAGCTGAGTGCCCCGGGATAACCTCGTTGTTCATCACCTACGTAAACTAGTTTGATAACAAACCAGAGGGAGAGTCCAAGACACAATTACAATTTAAAAAGAAAATTGAAAATAAAGACAGGAAACACTGGCTTAAATGGACTCAGGATTCAACCTGACACCTTGTCAGTCAGGTTGGTGGTAGCAGTTTGATTAAATGGTAGCTGCAGTCCTCCTGAAGTGATAGACGTTCTGTTGAAGTGGTGATACTGTAGAAGGATGTGGTCCTACTCCGAAGGTCCAGTGGTGATTATGTAGCTCTTGTCCTCTAGGAATCCTGTAGGTAAGGCCTGCCTGTGTTGTTCCAAACCTCAGGTTGTATCCAGGTGAGAATTCTTGGTTCCTGTCCCTGGGGGAGCATCTCACAACGTGATGATGAAATTTATGATTCAAGCAGTAATGTCTTGATGGACCACTAGCAGAAAAAATCCCTCTGGCTTAAGTTTTCGGGGATGAGCAATAAAGGTGATAAGGAACTCTGCCCCACCTGCTACAGCAGCTTATAAATACGGTGAGAGAATATGTGCTTTTGGTTGCACGATACATTGTAACCTAAGACACTACACCATAACCTTTGGTGTTGCTCTTTTCCTTCCTTCAAAGGGGACCGGGGCAGCTGTCACCACGCTCCACTAGTTTACCCGGGTTTTGCAGACAAGGAGTGCAGAGAGGTGAGTGGGCAATTTGGGAACCTAGTAAATGGCTTTGTGTAACTGGCAGTGGGGAGGTATTTTAGGGAGTCATTCCTCATGATACATGGGGAGTTAGAAGTTAAGGAATGACTTATTAAATGCTGCTCGCTAAAAAATTTATATTGCTTGCTTAAAATTTATTTTGCTTGCCAAAGCAACAGGGCGGATGCAAGGCTCTTGTAAAAAAGGAAGCAATCGTTGCCTAGTTCCTGCTTTGTTGACCCCTGGACCGGTTGACATTAGCTTCGAAGTTTGGACTATGACAAAGGAAGCAAGGAGCTTGAGCAACGAAATAATGTGAAAAGTTCAATTATGAGGACGATTCTATTACTTCATCTTGAGAACCCGTGCCCAGGACGACGATGAGGCACTGGGCAAGAGCGAGCGTATGGAAATTACTTTGGGATTTATTATAATGTGAAGCGGGGATCTGTAATGGACACGTGTAGGCTTACTGGGAAAATTAATGAATATGTTATACTTTAGGAGAAAAAAGCAGATCTAAGTCCTGTTGGCAGCGCACATGCCTTTGGAGGAGCGATCCCTCATGCGCTGCAGCACTGAATAAAACATATCTACTTTACAACTATCAAGACGAAGAGTCTTTCCGCCTGTCACGCAGGCAGTGCTCCCCAAGCTCCAAGCACTGTCCTGCCAGGAGCCAGCCCTGTGCCGATCTCAAAGTACCAGGGCACCCACGGCTGTGGCAGCAGGACAGCTTCATGTGCACCAGCAGCATCTGCTGGCCGACAGACTCCCTCTCTCTTTCCCTTTGCCCAGTTCTGGAAAAACAATAATTTCTGGGAACATCTGTAACGTGCAGAGCACAGGGACCTCTCTGGCTATCAGCACATCCTAGGAGCCTTTATATGCCTCGAAAAAAGAGAGCGAGTTGAACTCATTGAGCTTTTTCTTTGTTCCGACCGATTATTATCCACCTTCTTCTTTGACAGCTTCTTCTGTCATTCAGCATAGGGTAAAAAGTACAACAAACTGCTGTAAATGCAAGAACCTCCCTCCAGTATGCTGGTGGGGCTGCCTCAATTGCAGCCTTGCTGCACCCACGCGGGCTCCCGGAGCCTGAGAGGGGAGCAGCGCATCACAAAACACATCCATCTGCCACTGCCAAGAGAGACCGTCAGTTAAATAGCAATGTAGAGTCCTGCTTGGCCGCTAGGGGAGAGAAAAGACAGGGGGCTCTTAGTGGGCCTCGTGTGACAAAGGCTGATGGTAGAGCAGAAGTTGTTTTGGAAGGGAACCGTGATTTTTTTTCCCCCCCTGTACCGAAAACCAGGCACATAAGATGAAAAACAAGAAAAAACACACAGAAAACCTCAGGAGAAAATAAAATATAACTTTTTTAAAATTTGAGAAAAAAGCATTTCTGAACAGATATGTCACTCACAAATTTCCTAGGATATACTCCTCACAGGGATCCTAGGAATCCCTTTCCTATCACAGGTGTTCTGTAGTCTTTGAGCTCTACTGCAGGAGCTTTACCTGCCATGCACCTCCTGACTGAGCCACAAGGAGAGGGAAGAGGCCAGTGACTCCAGTCAAAGCCCTTCCATTATTACCTCTGAGATTTTTGCATATGGAACAACTTATTTCTGTACCACGTTTCCTTTCAGACAGACATTACCGACTTTCCATGTCAAGATATAAATTTATTTTGCTTTTCCTTTCTCTTCTTTGCATCTATTTGCCCCCAGTGTTAAATTTAAATATTTTATACAGCTTGATGTCCACCATGTTTAACTTCCAGGTGGCCTGAAAGGCACATTCCTCTCCAGACCCCTTCTCTGGTATGAAAGAACATGCTACCAGTCAGGTGTCCTGGCTCCATAACGACCGCAGTGATGTGTTCACCCGTTCCACCGCAACCCATCTTTTGGGAAATCTGAAAGGCTGGAGAGGAACACAGACTACAGTTCTGCAGTAAAAAACACCAAAAGAACAACATTTTGCACAGAGAGCTGAAACCAGGTGTCAGCAGAGTGATCCAGGCTGGGAGACCCAAGCCTACAGCCAGAGCAGTACAGCTCTGAGACACTTTTGGGCTTACAGCCTTACAAGGACATCATGATTTATATAGATAGGGTTTTTTTTGAAAAAGAATGATTAAGTAATAAAAATATAACCCCCAAACTCAAAACTAGAATAAGAACAACTACGTAGGAAAGACTGTTCTAAGCCTGCCCATGTGTAGAAAACAGCAGCACTTGCAACAATGGGATGTAAACACACAGTCATTAGGAGACTCATTAGCTGACAGGTTTTTTTTTGTCAGCTAAAGATAAGATACCATCAGGGACTTTAAGACCAAAAGAAAAAAATCAAACGACCTTTCACACATATCAAGTGATCAATTACAAGCAGTTTTAAAAGAGTCTTTTGGAGGAAATTAGGCTGATATGGCAGCAAAAACATATTCACTACTTCCTCTGGCAAGCCCCAAAGAGTGGAGAGCAAGAAATCCTGAGCAGTAATTGGTATAATGGAGTCCATGGATACGGGACAAGGTAAACTACAGGAAAGGAAGGTTTATTGTGAATGCTCCTGGCAGACAGCTGTGTGCAGCTCTGGTAGTGGTCATCCTGGGAGGTGTTACCTTTTCTGACCCAGGGCAGTGGGGCAGAACACTCCTAACATGTGGTGGCCAGAACTTGCACCTGCTTTCTTGGCTCCTACCAGGGATTTTCAAGCAAGGATGGACAAAGCCAGAGAGAACCGAAACCTTCCCAACACATATCCCAAGGAACCAGAGAGCTGCCGCCAAAACCACAAAGATCCAGCAGTGCAATGCCAGGGCAAAGCCCAGAAAGAAGAAGGAGTTCCGACATTTATGGTAAATGACAGATTTCTGAGAGCAGCAAGAGGAGCTACAGCTGGAAAGCAGAGCCGTTACGTCTTTTGTGACTGATAACCCAATTTTAAGTAAAAACAAACAAGACTTTCCTTCTACAGACTTTTTCAGCACTTGCCCTGAAACACTCATTCCTTTGTGATTAATTACAACCAGATTTACTAAAATCAAAATAGATGGGACAAGAGGGACCAATTTACAATATAGTTATTCACATAAGCGTCTTTCATCATGTAAATTGTTCCTTTTTTGACGCTGGCAAAGGGAGTTCCTTATATTACCAAAATTTCTCTGGCTGTAATTAGTCTTCTAAGGCGATTATTACTTCTCGTACCATTAGTAAGGGAGAAAATATATTTCACCACAACACTGTTAATTTCAGTGCCATTGGCGGCTGTGGTGCAGGGCCATTGGGAATCCCTGCCAGGGTCTCACTCCTCCCTTGAAACAACAGCACAAGCCAAGCGATCTTCCCTGCTGGAGTTGCTGTGTGATGTTGCCTTAAATTGCTAAAACCGCAGTGCAGGAGGTTGCTCTGGGTTTGCTCCATCCATCCCGTCCACCTCCACATGCGGCACACATCCAGGCACAGAGACTCATGCAGCCACCCTACACTCCACCAGTGCATCACTCTGACAGCCGTCGACACGGTGGGCGAAATTTAATCAAAATTTTCACAGTATATTTAACCAACCATAAATTCAAACTGAGGCCCCAGATATTACAGGCTGGATTTCCACACTAGGACAAGGGATTTAAAGGCCAGCATAAGGCATAGTGTACTGCAAGATAGAGGGAATTATCTGTGTCTCTTTCCTTCCCCTTTCCAGCCATCATCAAAATATTTATGTAGGAGATGGTTTTGGCTACTGGATGGACGCTGATTCTCGATAACCAGCAGATAGGCACAGCACCAAAACTACCGGCACCCAGTCAAGATGGGGATGCGTCATTTTAGCGCAGCAGCGCTGCCACTCCTGCTGCCACCTATGGGACACCCACCTCCTTGGGTGGTGGACATCCTGTCCTCGATCCCGCCAAAAAGACCCTGGGACTGCTCGTTCTAGTGCCATGCTAAGCCCTGCCTTTTCTCCTGCCTATCCTGGGCTCCCTGATATGTGGCCACCCGCAAAGACAGCTGTGCTGCCCACAGCACGGCAAACACAAGCGGGTCCCAAGCTTAGCAAGGAATTTACCTAGCCCTAGGTGTGAGCTGGAGAGCCAAAAGAGTGCCCTTGCACAAGACATTTATCTGCAATTCACCTTCTCCCAGCAGCCGCCTGCACTGCCTGAGAACAAGACAAAGTGTTCCTCTGGGAATGTCAAGGAATGACGGGGAGAACTCCACCCTCTGCCCGACTGGTCCCGGACACGGCCTGAGGCCACGTCTAATGGGCATCTTGTGCCCGGGGCTTTTTTTCAAGCACTCAGCAGTCCTTTGCTCTACGGAACTTGAAAAACCCTTTTCCCCAGTGAGCCAATTAGCACCTTACCCGGAGGGGCCCTGTGCCATCTTGTGGCGGTTGCTAAAACAGAGGGAAACATAACAAAATCCCTTCAGTTTTCACATTCGGGTCTAGGTAATTCTTCTCTTTTTTCCAGAGGAAAAACCAGTTTCACCAGCAGCTGTGCAATTCCAGCCAACTTCCCAGGTGACCAAATAGACAGAGGAGATGCAGTGTAGCAGCTTTTCTCTTAGTGAGCTGTCAAGTCCTTTTGCCACAACAAAGAGTAATTCATATGATTTTCCAGCTGAAATGGAACAGATCAAAGCATCCCACATAATTTTCCTGGAAAAGTCTGCAACCCACGGCTTGGACAGGCACAGTCTTCAATGCATTAGAAACTGTCTGGATGGAAGCATCTCAAATCCTCTCTCTGTTTCTGGGCACCTCTCTCCATGAAAGACATCAAGGGGAATGTCCAGGGGAAGGAAAGAAAGTGGGTGAAATATCTGCATTCCATCTTTTTTTTATTTAAATGCACAACCTCAAGTGACTGACCTCTTGTGCTACATACCCAGGTACATTCTTGGTCTTCAGAAATGCTCTTATATTTTATGGAGCATCATGCTCAACCCTATCCATCCGTAACCAGCCATACTCTTTGCAGCCCAGAGGGAAGGCAAACAGCAGGCAGATTTCACAAAGTGTAGGGGTTTGGTTTTAAAGAAAAAACTTGAAGCTCATTAAAAGGAGAAATACCCTGAACTGCTCCTCTGCATCATAAAAAACCGATAGGAAGAGGAAGGAGGGGCGATATAAGGCTTCACAGTCTCGATTTCAGTACTAATTGCTTATAGCAACAAAGCTGCAGGAAATTGGACAAATTCAGTTTTTATTTGCAAATACAGAGAAAAATTGCCTTGTGAGTAAAACAGTGGGGGTGATTTTTGCGTCTAGGACAGCACATCAAAACATTATAATACCTGAAATTGCTCTCCTTACTGAGGGAGGCGACATGAACAGAAAGAGGCTGGATTGCAGAAAAACTCATTAGACTTTTAGGAACTTTAACTAATAAGAAACTCTTTTCTCCCCAGCTTGTTGACAGCCCAAGCTTCAAGTTCCTTGATGTCTGGGAAAGTCTGGGTCTGGCAATGGTCTTCACAGCTTTACAGTGAAAGCTCTACGGGCGGACCTGAGACTCACACATCAGCAGGTGCTTTAGTTCTGTGTGTTCCTGCAGTGCCTGTACACAGCAAAAGCAGTAGTTCTGGCCTGGACTCACCGATACCCTCAGCTTGGCCGCTGTGCTCCCTTGCTACACAGTTAGCTCCCGCAGCCCGGCTGGAGCCTGTGGGTTCTCCAGGAGTGCCTCAGGACCTACTGCCAGGCACAGCGGGCTGGGGTGCCGCTCATCTGTGTTGAGGTAAGCAGGTGCCAGCCCCGGGCGTGGGGAGCGTACCTCGGCAGGAACATACCCTGCCCCTCTTTCCCCGGGGAGGCAAAGCGGATATGCCGGCGCCCGGCTCCTCTGCCGCTTTCGGGCACGGCCGGGACGAGGCGGAAAAATGCCTTAGCCCCGCGGATTGGCTGGTGGCCACAGTTTGCCTGGGCGCCCTGGGCAGCCTGGGCTTCTGCACATCTTGGTGCTGCTGCTCTTCTGGACCTTCAGGACCCTGCGCTCCTCATCAACCTGCTGATGCTCAAAATCGCCATCAGTGACCTGCTGGGATGCGCCCTGGGCACCCTGGTCGGTCTGGCTGCCGGGGGCCGCCTGCGCCTGGCATGGTGAGTGGGACCCGACAGTGCCGGGGCGGCCGAGTACGGGGAGGAATTCGGGGGCTGCACCTGCGGAGACGAGCCTGTGCCCCCCGGGAGGGAATAGGACAGCCCCCGCTGCTCCGGGGAGGACAGGGGACGGGACAGGCCAGCCCCTGCAGAGGGTGCAGAGCCCCACACAGTCAGGTGCAATGGGGGAGTGTCCGGGAGCGCGCAGGAGGGAGAGTGATGGGTGAGGGATACCTGGTGCACCAGGAACACAGGGCTGGGGTTTAACATTCCCAGCTTCAGTGGCAGTTTTTCTGAAAAAAGTTTAAGAAGCCCCAGGCAGCGTTCAGTGTTTATCTTCTTTCGGTGTCCAAACCATATTTCCACCTTCTACGGAAGACATATCCAATGTTTAAAGGCTGAAACCGGAGCATAGAATCTTAACCTCGTTTAGAGTAGAAAAGATCTTTTTGCCCATCGAGTTCAAGTACTAATCCAGCACTACCAGGCCCACCACTAAACCCTGTTCTTGAGTGCCACATCACAGCTTGGGCAGGTCTCAGCCGCCACAGCCACGATTACTTGGTAATCTTTTGGCTTCCAGCCCTGACCCCAGATCCCGCTGCATGACTGGGTAGCACTGAGCAGGACAGGCCAGCAGAAAAGAGCAGCCCCTTTTGTCTCTTACCTTTTTCCATCCCCGACTTCACCTGCCAGCCAGGCACACAGAGGGAGAGCCCTGATCCAGTGGAGGCTGTGAGGGAGAAGTGGGGACAACAGATAAAATATATATCACCTTACACATGACAATATCATATGTTTTCATGTTCCCCAGTGCTGAAAGTCTCTCTCAGCCTGCTGTACCATTGCAGACAATGGCAAAAGATGGTGGGGCTCTCCCCCAGCCAGCACTCGTTTGGACCAGTGGACTGACCAACAGCGCATCCCTCTGCCCATCAGTACATACCTGAAAAATCGGAGGAACACAGCTTAGTCTGGCATCAAGGCGTCACACAGCTACTTTAGGAGAGGCTCACACTGCTTATGTACACTCTAACGGTATATTTTCAGCAGTTGCATTTCGGATGTTTGTTGCCATCTCTTTCCCTCATAAAGCGCTACAGCATAACAAGCCAAGATTGTGAATGTAAAATCTTTATGAAGCAAGGGAAATTTACCAGGAGTATATCAGCATCCAGCAGTATTCCCTTTTACCTGCCAGCATTGCTTGTGCAGTGCAGCCTGGGAGGGCTGTGTAGAGGGAAGTTGTAAACTCTTATATCACGTTCAGAAATTACCCGCCCTCCAGTATTTATGCATGCCAAAGAAGCCTTTGATTAGCAGCTGGTGGTCTAATTGCCCCATTTCTGTCCGCTGGCAGTACCCCATTTACAGGAGGGTATTAACTGTCTCTGCAAAGGCTCATGAGCTCCTTGCCCCCCTAAGGGGCACACCAGAGTACTTGCTGGAAGAGGAGGATTCAGGACATAGGTTTAATCTACATCTTTTCATTATGCCGAGAACAAAATCCTTATGAAAAACCTGTGGGGATGCACTTTCCCAAGGAGGGGTCAGAAGGCTGCACTTCGCAGCTGGCAGAAGAGGACCAGGTCCGCTCCACTCTTCCGGCAAATCTAGATAATTTTCTGTAATTTTACAGGTGCAGCAAGGACCAAATCTGACGGAGGAGTGAGGATTTTGCTGCAGGTCACACAGACATATGCATTCAGAGACACATACTTAATTACTTATCAGCATTTATAACTTACTGGCTTGCTTTGGACACATGTTTGAACATCCCCAGCTTTTGGTGAGTGGGGCAGGCTCTCAGCACCCCTTGCTTTTAGGGGGCCACCTCCAGTCCCAGTCTTTGCCCACTGAGTTTCCAAAGCCATCGGTGTCATCCACAGCTTGAAATATTTTTTGGTGAGATAGAGCAAAGCCTTCTTTCATTCACTTTTGCTGATAGAAGTGTCTGGTTTGATACAGGCATCATCTCGCTCATCTCACTGTATGTGCTTTCGTAGGACCGTTACTGCAGCATGAAAAGAACAGCAGAAGCTGCCACCACAAACTGCAGGGAAACATGGACAAACATAATACTGTTCCGGATGTACTCCTTGATCTGGACTGTTCCCGCATTTTTTTGGCTGGAGCAGCTGAAGCCCAGAAGTCCCAGGGATAACTTTCTCAGTGAACTGGCATTCCAAGGATGCCAACAACGCGTCCTACATCACCTGTTTTTTCATCTTTTCCCTTGTAATCCCTTTTGCCATCATTGTCTATTCAGACGGGAAGCTGGTCTCTGCTGTGACACAAGTAATGTGACTTCTCAGTTGCCTTTTTTCCGGGACCCGCCAACCAGCCAGAAGCCAATGATCACTATTTTCCACCTTTAGAACTCCTCTGTTGTCCCATGTGCTTCCATCTGTGGAAAGGGCCTCTCCTATTAATGTCCTGGTGACAGGCTCAGTCTACTACCACTTTAAAACTCACACAAAGGTGTGCACAGCTGCAGGTCACTATGACAGCATCACAGATGTGGGAAGTTTGCCAGAGCACTCCCTATACTTCAAATTACCCCAATTAAATATAGGAAAGGTTTGCCTAAATGGATGAGATTGGTCCTAGGATTTAAATCTGCTGGAATGTTATGGAGATGGGCGCATTATCAGCAGGTCCAGCAGCTACATAGTCAATGGACGGTGTGGGAGCTGTGATTTCTGCTCTAAAAGCAGAAAAGTGAACTCTGCAAAAGAAAGGTTGCTAAGAAAACATTCCAATATAACCAAGCTGGTGGCAGGACCAGGCAAATCAGGAAGATGTAACTTAGCAAATACAAATTGGAAGACATTCCCTTGACATAAAGCAGAGAGCCCTGGACACAACGCAAAGTCCTCTCTGGTCACCCTTTGTAGGGAAAGACTGCACCACCATGGATCAATCACCTTGATAACATAGGGTTAAAATGTTTCTAAAATCGTTGTAGCTAAAGAAGGCTTTGGGAACGGGAGTGATTACACATTATGTTAGTGGAATCCTATGTACCTATTATGTGTACTTGGCATCGGGAATGGTAGTGATTGCGCGTACCTATCTACGTATGTCTGAGAACGGGAATAACTATGCATTGTCTTAGTAGAATCACGCGCACCCACCTGTTTGTACCCACCTAAATAGTAGATGAAAACAATATATGGGAAAGGGACTGAAAACTCATGCTTGGGTGAAAACAATATGTAAAAATAAAACAATATCAATTCAATGATTAACATGTAATTATAAAAGAGTTATGTAAAGGAAGAGTATAAAAATGTATCCATCTCGAATCCATGTCGGAGTCAGATTTGGGTTTGTCTGTACCCCGACTCCCAGAGCTCTTCAAATAAAAGCACCTGCATATAATCACCCAGTGGTTATGCGTTTCTAGGCTAACAACCTGAGTCAGGCAAGGGGTGACTTTCGGAAGATTTCAGTTGTTTTCCGTCTTTTAAAAATAAAACCACTCTTTTAGAGGTGAAGTGGGGGGAGAGCAGCTGGGGAAGGTCCTGCTCGCAAGAGAGGCTCTTCCTCTGCAAGTCTCCTTTATGGGAAAGAAGCATCAAAACCATGCTTTCCTTTCGAATATGTGCTGTCTGATATGGCAGAGGGATCCTCACAGCTCGGACAGGCTCTACTGTCTCTGTCCTCTCCAGCGCCAGCAAAACCTTAATTCCTGCTGGAGCTACCCCTGTGCCGGAGTAATGAAGGGTGTAAGTTTTTACACAAAATTCTCTACCCAGTGATCCAGTCATCATATTAATGGTCACATTTGGGCTCAGGAGATCTGTCTCTCTTCAGGACAGCTGTGGATAGCAACCAGGGCTAGTTGCACTAGCAGTTCAGGCAGCAGCAGATGTCAGCGTCTTTACCAGGGCTCTCTGTGAATGCAGGGAGCAATGTGAACTGGTCCACCAGGGACCGTAGCTGCATGGAAAAAAGACAAGGCAGTGCTCAACAGGAAGCACACTGCTGCTTGCAATGGGGCAAACTCTCTGAGACATGAAGCTGGGCAGCGTAAGGAAGCTGGGTTCATCCTAATCGAAAAACCCCTGGAGTGTTTGAAAAAGATCGGTCGTAATTGTAACTTCTGCAAAACTACTCCAACCAGCAGAAACACTGCACCTAGACTCCCAAAATCAACTTTGGCAATGCAAGCAATTGGTGGGCTCTGAAGAAGAGTCGTTCAGAATTTCTCCAAGTACTTGGTACCCAGCATTCGCTTCACCCCTAGCTTTTGGAGGTCCTGAAAAACGAAGGTCTCTCCCTGGCCATCCCTGTGTTTCAGCGGTTTGCACAGCCCCAGGTGTGGGGAGTAGCAATGCCCATTACGGACCTGCCTGGGTAAACAACCAGCTCAAACATGATCGGCATTCCAGATTCAAACTGGAAATAGCCAGCTCACTGAAAGAAATACACAAGCAGAATCCATGAATAATGCAGGAAATAACCGTTCTGCTACAATGATTTGGAAGAGTTGTAGTTAGCGCATGCGATCCTAAAAATGCTCCCTGGAAACAGATGACTTATATTGTGAATGCAGGGGTTAGAAATTCATTAGTGTCATTGACAAGCTTGGATGAGTCCTCTCACATGACTTGTCAGGATGCAAATGTAATCGTTTCGAGCTTTTGTGTGACTATATTACAGTGTCGTTGGGGTATTTGTCCCTTACTTCAGAGACTAGCTGCTCTCCAATTAGCTCCTTGAAAAACGAATCCAAGGGCCTGCCTTCAAATTTTTGACCAGTATTCATCCTAGCAGATCTGTTCAAGCCTCAACACTCAACATTCTCTTCTTCTGCATAGACTCCTGCCCTGGCTTATGTCACATCAGGGTAAACCTACCTCAAGCAGTAGTCACAGGCAAGGAAGGAAAAACCAACACCTTGGCATGGTGTCCATCAGATCTCTGCCCCCTTGGTCTCTCAAGTGTTATAGAAAAGAAGAAGTGCAGCCATGAGGCATTTGATTTGTGAAATCTTAATTTCATTTTGTCAGTTAGCAAGTCAACCAGTTTTAATGATTAGAGTAATAGCTTCTTACAGCATCGGCAAAAGAAAATTGGGGTGAACATCACTTTTCCCGCAATTCCTTTCCAAACGTAGCAAGGGGAAAGAGTCATTACACTACTCCTTAACCATTAATCTTGACAACAAGGATAGCGACAATAAACTGAGTCTCAAATAGGCGTGTCAGACAGACACATTCCTAAAGGCAGGAACCATGACAGTTTAAGCACTGGAACACCTCAGATGTAAGGGAAGAAAAAAATCAGTCTTGAGATGCCTGAGTCCAGAAGAGCTGCAGAAACCATGCAGAGAAACGATCGCATAGGGCAATCAGCTTTAGAAAAGGGATCGCTCCACCGACTCGCGGGATTAATTGAAGAAATGGCTTTCTTTACTACAATTGACTTCAATCCCAGAGAAAATGTGACTATGGGATGTTTCTGTGTTTCCCCACTCGGACGGTAGCAGGAGCTGTGCCCATTCAAAATGCCCGAAATCGTGTTTAGCTGGCCCCTACTGCGCGTTCCCCTTGTCAGAGCTGCAGGAAAGGCTCTTTGTTCCCTCCGCAGAGGCAGCTATGGGCAGTGGAAGATCTGATACATGCATGAATAGAAACCACCTGTGCAAGGAGAACCAGAGCCGACGTGCTGGCTCTGGAGCAACGGGCAACACTTCCCCCTTCGGTATACTGTGATTTCCTGGAAGATTTGCTTAAAGAGGGGCACTGCCTCTCCTCAGCTTCTCCAGAGAGCTGGAAGGGAGACACCTCGAGGTAAGACACAGCATGGGTTTCAAACGATTTTTTGTCCAAGAGCACTCACTGACCTGATGAACATATTAAGGATTTTTCTAGTTGAAAACAAAGCAGCTGTGATATTTTTTTTTTCCTCCTGGATGGCAAATATTTTCCCACAGGAGCTTCCAAACCTCAGAAGAGTCCAAGCACATACAGTGAGGGAAGCAGAGCCTTTCAACGCACTCTCCCTTAGGACAGCAGGGAGCAGCCTTCCCCGGGGGCTGAGCTCCACTGCACTCCTGCCCAGAGAATACATTTCCTCCTCCACTGACTCCTCCTGGTACTCCGTTGTGTATCACAGATAACACTTGAGAAGACCTCCACTCGTGGTGAGAAGATCATACTCTCACCAAAGCCGTTACTGATTAAAGAAAAAATGCAAGTTGCAGTAGGAGGGGAACCAAAGTCTTGTGAACATCACTGGTGCTGAGATGTTGTAAAAACCATTCGGACTGACAGATGGAGTGTGCAGATCCATAACTCTGAAGAACATCCCTGCACAATAAGCCCCAAAGCCTGGAAGCACTCTAAACTGTTTTACAGAGAACTCAGTGACTGAAAAGGATGAGGCCACACTTAACAACCCAGCAGCCTCCCAGCAGAGCTTGATGGTGCCCTAGTCGTTACTCCAGCCTTTTCAAACAACAAGGATGAATCATTTTATTATTCTGGTATTTCAAATTAGAAATCAACCCATTTTAGTGACTAAAAGACCTCTCCTTACAGCCCTCTGTATTTATAACAGCAAGTGAGGAACTGACTTTAGTTTTAATTTTGATCTTAAGTCTAGTGATTTAGTGTTGAGAGGCCAGAGGTGAGTGTGAGAGGATTCTCCGGCCTCTTCAAAGGACGTCTGAGCCGTAGACATGGTCCCTTGCACCCCACAGTCCCCTTACTGTGACTACTCTAGCACCTTCCAGGCACTCGCAAAGAACAAAAAATTAATACAGGAGAGGTGAAACACGTCAGCACAGCAGATGGAATTGGATTTCTTCTTTCTCTTCTCTCACCTTTTTAGACGCTTTTGCAGTGGTCTGTGTTAATATTGCAAACAGCACCTTCCAGAGGTCCATCAGTAGTGGATGGTGCCTGCATGGGCTGAGTGACCCCTGCCAGGCAGACACAGCCTGAGACAAAATTCCTTTGCCTATAGCCAGGTTTAATTGCTTTTGGCCAAATTTCCGCAGTAGCATTCTTGTGAATACACTTATCACAGGACATTTTCTACTGACTTTCTTTATGGGAAAAGATGATCTGCAGAGGAAGACCTTCACCCAGCTCAGTGCTGGGCAGCAGCAGGAGCACAGCCTGAGGGTTAAAAGTTTTGTTTTGACATACCGAATTAGTGGGAGTCCTCTTTGTTTGAACAGGCAAACTTGGCATATTTTGGTGCAAATTCAACCCATTAAGGTACATGGTTATCCCCTGTATTTAGGGTTTAGGCTGAGGCATTAGCATTAGTGGGATTTGGAGCTCAAGACATTTTGCACATCATAAATGGTCGCACTTTATTTCCCTTCCCCGTAGCACAGCCAAGTGTGGTGGAAGTCTCCACAGCATTCCAAAAGTAAGGAGATGATAATGGCAAAGGAAAAAGGGAGGGGAAAAGGATATATTTTCTAGAAAAATGGATGATTTTTATGGACTATTGTCAAGCTTAAGTGATACAAAGGTATTTTTGTGGCAGAGTATTTCTCTGCCATTTCACATGCCCTCAGAGAGGAGGGTTCATTCTCTCAGCTGTGCAGCTCACAGATGTCCGCTCTTGTATCTCTGCTTTGGTAAGAAGTCGGCACGGGGCAACACAGGGGAGCCCAGAAACCTTGAGAAGAGAAAGCGGAGCACTCCCTAAGTGAACTCAAATCCAGGCTCAGCTCCCTCAGCCTAACACCTCTTCTTCAAAAGATGGATGGAATTCTTTTTGAAAATATTTAGCAGGGGACAAAAGAAATTTCTTACAGATGTTTTATTCTTTCCTGTACATAATGTGTTCCCATACCCATGAAAAAACACCTCGTCACAAGAAAGAAACCATGTATGAGGTATGATGTGGTTATGGAAGATAGGCCCAACTGCTATTGCAAGGCTCTCCGCAGACCCCAAACAGGCTTGCTTCTGTGCGGAAATCCTGAGGAAGGATTACCAGCCTTGGGAATAATTGGGGGTTTTGCCCTTGAAACTAATAGCCGCTGTTTTAAATCGGTGTCGGTCTCCACTCTCCATCACCAGCTCAGCGGTGCTTGGTGTGCAGCTGGGGCTGGCAGAGCCCCCCAGTTTCAGCTAAGGCAGAGCAGGAAGATCTGCTATCCTTGCAAAAAAAAGAGCTGCATATCCTGTGGCTTTCAGAGGACTGAAAAACATTTCTCATTTCATATCTTTTACAAAACATCACCCCCAGCACACATTCCCCCATCTCCCCCCAAATCATGCAAGAAATATTCATATACATATATAAAAATAAGAGGGTCTTCTAATTGTCCTGTTTCTTATTGGAAACACCTGCCCCCCAACCTGTAGGGACAGGGCTTATTTGGTTTTGAACAAAGAACACTACAAAAGGCTTGTCTTTCACTCAGAGAAAAGAATTTATGTTTCTGTCTTCAATGACAAACATAATCTCATGATATGTCAGTTTACCAGGTCTAGTGCAAGTAATCAACACCCTGGGAATCCTGGAGGTAGAAGTTTCCAAGTGACAAAGGAGCAATGGTCCTGCATTTTGCCTCATGACATTTTTTGTCTCCAGCTTTGCTCTTCCCCATCTCTCCCTGTGCTGCCCTGCAGACTGATCTGCTGGGCTCACGGCTGTTTCCCCACTGTATTGTGGGGTGAAAGCCCCAGATATGTCGGAAGCAGAGACCTCCTCTCACAGACAAGCATTAAAACAGACATGGTACAGATCTGGCAATTTTGCTTCCTTCATGCTCATTTTCATGGCAAGGCACTGAATGGATGTGACTTTTAAGAAAACCAGGGTTTCATTGTGAATGCAGGTAAGGAGTTTCTAGCATTTAAGTTTAGAGGCTTATAAGCAAAACTCAAAGATTTGAATGCTAGGAGGGACAGAACAAACTTCCTTAAAAATAGAATCGAACTGGTTCTTGGAAAATTTCTCTATGGGAGCTTTAGCCATTTATTTCCTCTCCAACTAATACTTTTTATATTAGTACAAGGACAGGTCATGAAATACTGCTAAAACAGCACTAAATGACTGCCCACTGTTTCAGAACTTCAAAGAAATTCTCAAAAATAATAGAATCATAGAAAGAGGGATGTTGGGTTGGAAGGGCCCTTAAAGATCATCTAATCCCAACCCCGAAGTGTTGAAGGTTTCCCCTGAAGCATCCAATTTAGATAAGTACATCTATCTATTTTTGAACAGTACATATGCTGAAGTGCAGGGACCACCAGGAATTCTTACATCTTCAGAAGAAATCAGATGGACCTTCTATCTACAGGTTATGCAATTTAATTGCATCTCCATTATGTTATAATCTGGTTCCTCAGTACACGTTCAAACAACCGCAGCCATGAGTTCTCCAGGGCAGAGAATAGCTGAGTGTATCAAATTTCACAACTCTTGGGCTTTTTCTGATGAACAGAGAGTGATGCCTCTAGGTGCCCAGCAACTGCCACAGCCCAGAAGTGCCTGCCGCTTTTTTCTCTGCTTTGCACAGATAAAGTGTTCTCAGGCCAGGACATACGTTGTTTAGTTCAAGTTTTTTCCCTTCATCTCCCTTATTCTGGTATCTCTGAAGGACCATCCTGTTAGTCCTATGAGGGCTATTTTCAATTCTCCAAGCTCTGGATACCATGGTGGTTTCACAAAAAGAGAAAACATAGTCAGTCACTCAGCTGAGATCCTCAAATAACCCTGAAGATTCAGGTGTTTTCACAGCGGGCTGTTCATGCCTGAACCTCACAGGTAGCCATTGGTACGCTCAGCTGTGCTCTCCAGGCCTGGATATCACAGAGCAATTTCCATATCTACTGCTGAAAACGCGTATTTTACTCTCCTAGGAAAGTGATGACAGTGTTATTTCTGCACAGTGTCAGCAATATCAACCGGGAATTTGCTGTGCCCACAGTGACCTCTGTTTAAACCTGTCCTTGTTGTTTACTGCATTAGTCACACATCCATATCCTTCTGTCTGTGACATCCAATGCCACACCACACAAACACTATTTGTGAGAATTTCTGCTCCTGCATTTGGCGGACGGTTGTGTAAGCTGACAGATATGGTCAGTGAAATTTTTATAAAGGCAAATAAATCACTTCTGCAGGCTGACTCACCTCCTTGAGGTGCTTCTCTGCAGTAGAAAACACAAAGTAATTTGGCCAGTAGGTGACAGAGCTCAGCACAGCGAGAGTCCTTCTCCTGTGTTCATGGTCACCTCCACCATGGGACCTGTCTGACAGCAGAGGATAATACATAGCACGGGCACATCAGAGTTTAGCGTATCCCTGGCGGAGGCAAACAAATTCCTGCTGCATCCAGCAAGCCCCAAAGTCATGGGTTGCTTTGAGAGAGTGCATATTCCATCGAAATACCTCTATAATGTCGGGGATTAACTACTGAACTGGCCACAGTGTTTGGCATCTTTGTGACGGAGCTGCAATGGAGTTTTGCTGGAAAGGGCAAAGCACACTGAGCTCTGGGATGAAAAGGAGCTCTTATGTGCATAGTGAATGCTCAGAAACATTTCCAGTGCATTAACCGTTCTCTTGCTCAAATCAGCTGTCATAGAATATGACTCAAGCCCATGGGAACAATCTCTTCACCACTCACAGCAGTTTCCATCTTCAGCCTTTACTGTGAGCCCACGGTAGGGAACGGGTGCTGAGAAGAACCCAGAAAAAATGGGGTAAGCACCTAACCTGAGTGTGCTGCGTGGGTGTGGATATGCCCAGATCTTCCTGACCCTTTCGTTGGCTTCCCCTGGGAAAATCAACACCCATGGAAAGCAAGAGGAAAAAACCTTTGTAAGAGCAAGATGGGGCCAGGGCTTCCAACAGTGTTGCTGTTTCAGTACACTGGGCCACATACCCAACACATAGAAGGCATGATACAGAGGGAAAATCAATTTCGGGAACTGAAAAGTTTATTTTAGAAGAAACGGATGTTCAATTTTCAATGAAGAATAAAAAAGCACATTTTCCATGGATGTTTTCTATATCAAAATCTAACGAAATAGTGAGAATTCTAAAACAAATTTCTTGCACATCAGATTGAATTTAAGGTTTTTGACCAAACCAGAAGCAAAAGACAGTGCACAGGAGGTCAGTGCAGTGTCAGGGCGCCCCTGTACTGAACTGCTGCAGTGGCATTGTTGCTGTTAATCCGAAGCCTGAAGCCAGCCTGAACTTACTTTCCAATCTCCGTGGGCCACCAACTGAGGGCAAGCATGGGCCACAATTGTGCTCTTTCTTTTCCTGGGATTTATTAACAAAAAATTACACTCAAAGCCCATAGCACCTCTCATCATCATCATTTTTACACTGCTCTTTGCTTTTTCCACCTCCAGAGGGTGATCTGATGCCAATTCTGGGCACAGCCTTCAGTGATATGGTATATCCAAGTCACCCTCTGTTAATGGGATGCAGCAACATTTCAAGGCTGCTGGGTTTGTTTACTTTTGCAAAAGTTTTCTGCATGTGTGCCAAATATGAGTATCTCATGTATCCTTGACGGACTGGGGAGCCTTGTTTTTGAAAGCAAAAGTGCTTCAAGGAGAGTAACAGAAGTGGAAGGACATTCAAAATTTCCTGCCTCATAGGATGAAAATAATAATTTCCTGTTGCTGGCAAGGAAATTGAAACCTTTTCTTTTCTTACCCGTGAAGTCATTCCTGGCATCATCAGTGTAAAAACTGCAAGGTTTTGTCTCCTTTTGAGGAATGCATAAAATGCTTCAAAAGCCAAGCCAGACATACCTAGTAGAGTTTACCTGAAAAGGGAGCATTGCCCAGGTAGAACATGGTGCAGAAAAATACCTCACTGGCTTGAAGTTCAAGCCAGTGGCCAAAAGCCACTGTTCCTCTCTGTGCAGATCCGTGCCACACTGCAGCAGGATGTGCAGAAGGAGACTTGGAGAGCAAGCATTACACAGCTCACTGTGACCCAAGCCCTGCTCAAGGTTTTTAAATGAGATATCCTTCCACAGTTCTCCTCCCATAACCAGCCTCAGACTAGCCTTACTTTCATCTAGATAACATCAGTTGAAACTTTTGTCCTCTCTGGCCGTATCTGAAGGAAGAGGTTGTTTGGTTTCCTTTTCCAGAATTGATAGAAATCAATAGAAAAAAGGAGCTGTTTTTTTCCTCGAGGTGCTCCACTTGCAAGGCATCACCCATCACCTGTGGCTGGTGTCTACTGGCATGGGGTGTGTACAGGAGGATCTCAGGAAGGCACAGAGAAACTGGGATTTGTGTGGAAATACAGAACACTGGCAGCTGCTGCTGATGCCTTTCAGTGCCTCTTGTCAAGGGCCTTAAAAACCAAGTGCACATGATGCACAAAAACCAAGAGGACAAAATGCAACCCATCTCTTGTGTCCATCCTTTTCCCCGCACCAATCCTTCTGTTTGGACTTCATCACACAGCCTGAGTGAAGTTTTATACCAAGGTGTGTCTGACTCTCAAAAGATCCACACACAGAGGATGTGCCCTACAAAATTCTTTTCAGCGCTAAGAGATACAGTGTAAGAAGGTAAATGTGAGCTTTCTGTCAAAGATGTCTGTGAATAAATCTGGACTACTGTGTCTGTGGGTGGCTCTGAGTGAAATATTCACTTCGCACTAATGGAAATATTTTGACTAACAACTTTATTTGCCTGGTAGCAAATACCACTTCTTTTTCCTCTTAAATACCAGACTAGTGTCGAAAAAGATTTCATTTGCACATTAACAAGATATTTATGAAGTACTTGGTATTTGAGTTCCCTCAGCATGCAATTACAGATATATTCTATTTTTTGAACAGCTTTGCTTAAGTTTTTTAATTAATCTCCAGGTGATTTCCAGCACTCAAATATATGCCCACGGACTCCCTATAAAACTGCTCATAATAATTAGTTGCCCTTGCTTGCTGCAGCTCTTCTCGATGCAGACATTACACAGCAGTCACTGAAAGGTGGGGTTTTCAGAACACAATGAAAACTAGGAAACAAGGGTGAGGCAAAGGCTAGCAGTATTTATATGCAGTGTGATTTGCTTTCAAGTACGTGTGAGCCCGAAGTCCAGAGGAGGAGCCTGTTGTAAATCACTTTAATTCAAGCCCTGCCTTTCCCCATGTATTCAGGGAGACAAGTAGTCTCAACCCCCTGTTCTTCATGTTCTCGCCTGCCCCAGGGTCCTGTGTGTACAGGGAATTTCATCCTTGCTGGGGAACACTCCTGGCAGGATTCGGGCAAGCAATTATTCTGTGAGCACTCGGAGCAGCTCTCCTCTTGTCACAGCAGGGCACGTTCCTTCTCCTTGCCTCCTGCCCAGGATATTCCCATTATAACGTAGGATTTAAAGTATGCTGGAAAAGGCTGTTGTAGATGAAGAGCCCTTTTGCTTCTCCTGTTCCGTGTGTCAGGGACACACTCCGAGTATGCAACACACGAACCCTGCTAAAACCAAGCTGCTCCTCTCCAGCCAGAATGGATCAGGTGACTCTGCTAGCCCTGCGCTGACTGCAACCACTCCAAGAGCTGCCATGCACCATCACCTGTGCCCAGTAAAAGCAGTGCTAATTCTTTACTTGTGCCTCTGTCCCAGGTGAGCAGCATCGACAAGGGGCTGGGCCGTAGCCGGGAGCAGCTCATCCTGGTCATGGTGGTGGTGATGGTCGTTTTCTTCCTCTTCTGCTGGCTGCTCTATGCAGCTGTGGCCCTCATAGCAACCTTTGGGAAGCCTGGGCTCATCACCCCTGCAAGCCAGCATCATCCCAGCCATCCTTGCCAAGAGCAGCACCGTCTACAACCCCATCATCTACGTATTTCTGAACAAAAAGTTCAGTGAAATTCTGTCCTTCGTTCACTCGGATTCAGGGTATGCAAGGATTAAAGAAATAGAGAAGGGAGATAACGGGAGTATCAGTGACATCATTCAAATCCATGGCAGGGAAGGTCTGAAAACCGGCTCCAAGGAGCAAATTTTTTCGGCAAATCAGGCCTTTGGGAAGTTGGATGACCAACTCCCCACATGTACATACAGCAAATGATAGGTCCTTCTTTTCCATTGCACGATTTGACAAAAAGAGAAGAAATCCGTGTTCTGGCAAGAGTGAAAGCACCAGAAATTATCTGAGGTGACTCAGATATGTGAAATCTTGTAAGGATAGGAGCACTTGCTGCCCCAAACTGAGCCCCAGAACAGCACACTGCCCACTCTTCTTCACAACACCAGCTCTCCTCTCCCCAATTTAATCATTTAACCTCCTCAAATCCTTCAGTCGCTCTTTGATCCTGCTCTTCCCTCCTAACAGCTGGTGGGAGCCATGACCAGCGAGGTCCTGTCTGAAAGCACTACCAGAGGAGCTGGCGTAGCCACTTGCAAAGGGACAGAGGATAAAAATGAAGCTGAACAGAGCTCTACAGAAAAAACAGAGAGCATCAGATCTCTTCCAGTCCCTCAGCCAGGTCCGGCTCCATCAGCCCACTCGCTCAGGCACATTTCATTGATCTTTGCATTGCGGGGATTACTGCAGGTGGATCATTTGTTTCTTTGAGTTCAGAAAATCCTCCACTTGAAAAGATTTTTGGATGCTCTTAGGAAGCACAGACAGTAAATTGGTCACCCTCTCTTGAAAATAAATGGTGGTGGTAAAAGATTAATATAACTCTAGCTCAAATTAGCTGTTGGTGTTTTTACCGGGACATGAGAAATTCCCAGGGAGTGAAAGTTTCCATGACACCATCCATCATCTCGACACCATCCATCAGCTCCAGCCACTGTCACAAATATCTCAGGGGTGTGGGCTGCTCGTACTCAGGGTTCTCTGCTCCTACTCAGTCCCCTGCAGAATTCCCTGAGGATACCAGCACTTCTTTCCCTTCTCTCTTATTATCTAGCTTTAAAATACCCCTCTCACGATACCGCCTGGACCATTGGAGAGCTGTTGCCCTCCTTTACCGGGGAAAAGCCCCAAGCACACCAACACACGAAGTGTGACTGACTCACTTCAAACATGTCCAACCCTGGTTAAATCCAGAGAGGCAGTTCAAAAATCACAGGCTTATTTTAAGGTGTGCGTGGGATGGAAACAGCGCACCAAAACAACACACACTTAGTTAATCTTTTTACTACATAGCTCGCTGAGAAGAAGCAGCTAAACATAAATTAAACTGGGCTTATCCATGGCAGACTTCTTAAATTCATCCTAAACATTTATTACTAATGCCCCATGCACACTTCATTTTGTTTGTGGAGGGTTTTTCATGGTGTTTTTCGTTTGGGATTTTTTTTAAATTCCACTTGGTTTCCATTGCTCAGTTAGTATTGTAGCAGCAATCAGTGTTCAGGGATCTTCTGTACTCAGTGCACAGTCGGTAGTCAGTAGTGTGTGGTTCTCTACACTCAGGAGAGAAGGTAGTAGAAGCACCTGAGACCAGAAGTTGCTGCACCCATGGCTGCAGCCACCGAAAAGTGCCAGGTGGAAGCAGGAGCTGTTGTTCATCCAGAAAACCACGTTCACCACCGACAGTATTCTCGAGGCTAAGGAAATCTATAGGAGATGCCTTGACAGCTCACACAGCTGACATTTCCCTCTAATTCTGGGCTATTTCTAAAACAATTTTATGTCCAGGTTCTCCTTGTTAAATGCTCAGAAATCTCTAATCAGTCTGGATAAATCCGAGAACAGGCCAGATAAAATAATATTCACACGGAAGTAATTCATCCAGGCATGGAATAGGTGAAGGTTAAACAGATTGAAGAGACTCTCAAGCTGTAACAGAAATTTACTGAGGATTAAACAGATACGGAAAGGTACTTGGAAAGAGCCACATGACCTTGACCACAAGGGGAGGGGCCAAAGCAAAAGCTAGAAAATAGACACTACTCCCCACAAGTTCTGATGCTGCTTAATATTTCAATGCTCAGTAGTCAGAGGCTGAAGAAAAATGTATTATTATTGCAAAGTAAATTTTTAATCCTGAGAAAACGCGTTTTCTCTTTTAAAAAATGGAACCCCAGCTGGCAAAAAAATTGTGTAAAACTTTTAAAAAGCCATTTTCCCCAGCCAGCAAGGCTGCTGATGAAAAAGCGGCCTGATTTTTCCGTTGGCTGTTGATAACAAGAGCTGTCAGAGCTTGTGGCTAGCAGCTGTGTTGTACAAAGAACTACCAGTAATGTTGGTTTTGACTCTTGATTGTGGAGAGATCAGTTACAGCGTTTGACCCTGCAACTGTAGGGAGGCCATGCACACAATCCATACCACCTAAAATGCCTATTTTTTCAGCTACAGGCAGTTTCCTTACCTTCATGGTTAGTACATTCTCTCTGCTCTCAGATACACAGAATGTTTTGCCACGCAACTGAAAAAATCCCTCCAGTTATGGATATTGAACCAACCCCTTCTGAGAGCTTAAACCAAGTTTTCATCTTTTCCCTGGTCAAACACAAATTAAACCAGCCAGCATCAATTTCTTTGGTAACTCAATTAGCTCAATCCATTCCACTCTTTTTGCAGTGGGATATATACATAACCTGACTGCAGGCCAGCACGAAATCTCCATACCTCAGCAGTGTTGGCATCAGCTCGGTCAGGATCCCACAAACATGAAAGCAGGCTGAAGAGCATTTTGTGCCTACTTTTCTCTGCATTGCCATAAAGTCAGTAATATTGGTAATCAATAAAAACACAAGACAGCACTTACAGGCCTGTAACTTGTCCAAGAATTTTGTTTATGGCTCTTTTCCCTCAGTACTATTTGTGCTGAGGTCAAGGTCTCCTGGCACAATTATATATTTTTTTCTACAAAACACTTGAACCCCTAATAAAAAATATTTTTTCATCCATGTTGTTTCAGAGCTATCCCAGGAACTTAATTAATATAAAGACAATGAGCTAAAGCCTGTGTTATAAAACCTGAGATGAATTAAATTCCTGCTAACTTGCTGTTCTCTTCATGTGACTGTTTTACCTATGCTTTGTGGTGCTTCTGAGATGAAATAATTCAACCGAGAGTTCTGCCAAGGCCTTGTCCAGGCCCTTGCCACGCCCTGCAGCAGGCACAGGGTGATGTTGGCCGTGCAGGGACTGCCCTGGCTGGGCCACTCTTGGCCGAGAGCCCGTGCCCAGCACCTGAGGACACCGCGGCAGCCGAAGCTCCCAGCGGCACCTGAGCTGGGATGCCAGGCCAGGAGCACTGCCTTTGGGACTTCCCGATCTCACGGCAGAGTTCTGACAGATAACATCAGTTCGTAGCTGCATTATTAATGGAGAATTGCCTGTCTGCTCCCTCAGAGTCTGGTTTAACCAATAAGCCACTGCTCTGCTTATCAAACACTCGTTCTTCGTCAAATAACGGGATTTTTATGGGCGTTTTGGAAGAAAACAAAATAAAAACCCCGCAAATGCCTCTAGAAAAAGGTTAAAAAAGGAAAAACAAAACCCAGGTTCTAAAGCCCTTCTGCCAAAACCCAACCAAACCCACCAACCACAAAACACAGGTCCAGAGCATGGTGCTCTATGACAGCTATAAGAAAAAATCTGCATGCGAAGAGAGGAGGCAAACAGGCTCTCCAGGAGAGAATGATCGACTTGCAGATGGTCCCTCTCTTCCTGGTTTGGATTATGCTCTTCCATAAATTCTCACATTGCTTTTCAATACAAACCTGAATAGATTATGGGGAACTACTCAGTTAAAAGGTAAAACTCTACTAAAACTTAAAGTACGTGTAATTGGTTACATTCTAAACTTTAGAAATTGCAGCTGAAGTTTAAGCAAATAAGTATGGTAGGGACTTTTATTTTTAATTATCTGCTTACAAAGTTACTGCACCAAAACATCCTCCCAACACTCAGTGGAGAAGCAACTCTGAATGCACCGCACTCAGCTGGGTAAAGCCTTTGTCTCTGAAAACCCGCCAGTTTGTGAGGATTACGAAAAACAAGAGAGCCTTTTATGGAAATGTAAGTGTGAGGGCATTTGTATGGCCAAAAGGGCCAGGCCAGTCAGTGAAGGCTGTGAGCAGTGAAATACATCAGTGGAACCCTGCAGCATGGGGCAGGAGTTAGAACAGAGTGATTTTACCCAGAATAGCCCCGGTGACCCCATCAGGAAATTTGGTTGGTGACCTACTACAGAAGCGTCCTCCTGGACCGTCATTGGAAAGGAAAGTAACAGAAAAGCATTGGAAAGCCACAAAAGTGCAGCTGGAGGAAGAATTATAAACCTACAAACAGGGAACAACCTTCTCCGTCATTAATTCTGGACACAATTTCAGTATTTTGACAATATTTTCATCCTAAATTGGAAGGAAAATTTAAATTGCACAATTCTCTGGAGAATCACTTTTCATATCCCAAACTACCTGAAAATGTCGTCTTTCAGAGGAGTTTCACACAGAAGCATAGCCACAGCCCTGCCAACACAGATGTCAAAAACTTGTACCACAGTGCTTTAATTACCATTCATTAGGCAACACAGGGGTCTGGGTGAGTGAACACTCTGTGCATGTCCCTACCAGAGAACCCGTTCCAAAAGGATATTTTTGATTTTTGAGATGATCAAAGCTGTCTTTTTCCTCAAGAGATATGAGTTTACTTTTTCTTTGAAATATTAACAAAAGCTTCCTCATTGTTATAACATTATTTCACAACTCTTTTTTTTTTTTTTTATCCCTAAATCACAATTCTAGTAATAACCTAAATAACACGAAATGTTTTAACTTACAGAAGCAGAACCCATGAATTGAGGCTTTTACTGAGGTTATATTTAGCGGATGAAATCAAAGCAGTGGATGTACTTACTGCTAAGCAATGCTAATTATTATTTAGTACCAAGCACATATTTTTAAAAGACAGTTTGTTATTTTCAGATTAGAAAGCATGCCAGGAATTTTTCAGTTCGTCTTTTTCCTTGATATTTTCTCTATGTGGATTGTTAAATTCCAATATGAATTTCTACAGTAAAAAGAATATTGCAGCTCTGTGACTGGTGGTTTTTGTATATGCAAGGACATATTCTGTCTTAAAGTGTATAAATCTGGTGTGTGTCTTTGTGGTGTTGAATTGGTCAAGGTTTGTTATAAAAATATATGTTTCAACATAAACTTTTAGTTTCTCTTCTGTAACCGTGTAACATGGTGCAAACTCCCCCTGCAACTCATCTCCAGAGACCAGCTTGTAACTGCCCTGCTTGGAAACATGCAGGATTTTGTAGGTTTAAATAAAAAGATTTTACTGTGGTACCTCAGCAGCCTCATCTTCTTAACAACTCACTACCACAACCCCCCACAATTCTCAAAATATGGCACCAGAGAGACAGCAACTGCCCTTGACTTGTGCTGCCCAATAGTTCCTTTTGGATACTCTTGCCAATTTGCTGGATAATACAATCTGGGTGATACCAGTTTTATAAAAACATACAGAAAAACCACACAAACACCAGCACAAGCAAAACAACACAAAACCAAACACAAAAATCCCCAGATTCCAATTTACACTTCTAAAGTGAGGGTAAAAATCTTCTCCTTGAAAAGCAGGTACAGCTCCCATTTTTCCAATGAGTCTACAGCTCTATAGTTTCTGAGATTTATGAGCAGCTTGTAATTTCATTTCAGAAGGTAGGTTTACTGTCTGCAAGGTCGTCTTTAAAAGAGGTGATTTAACAAGCATTTACCTGGATTTTTTTTTAAACAAAAACAAAGCACTGTAGCTGTGTAAACAGCAGTATCATGGGGTGTTCAGCTATGAGTCAAGCTTTCCTTTACCTGCTTTCCAGCACTTTCAATATATCAAAAATTATTAAAATTCACTCCTAGCATATCCTTTTTTTTGTGATAAGAAAAAGCTCTTCGGCTTTGAACATAAGCATTTCACTGCATGGAGACCCAGTCTCTAGTGAACCCCAGGATATTCCAAGAGAGACTTTGCAGGGTTTTCAGATGCAAATCCAAGAAATGGGTTTAGAGTCAAGCAAAACTGATACCAGAAAGGAAGTGAATATTAAACACTTCTAAGCAGCCCCATTTCCTTTAGAGCTCCCTCTTCCTAGCATCTGGCAGAAGTAACAGATGATTACAGCACAACCACCAAGCTCATAGCATGTACGTGAAGGAGCCCTGCAGTGTCCCCTGGGACACGCCAGATGTCACCACCCAGAGGCACAGACCCCCTTCTACTGACGAGAAAAAGCTTTCAAGTACTCTTTCCTTTTATATCTTGATTGTGTTGGCCCCTTTCCAGGAAGAAACAGGGTGCCTGAAGAAAAGTCTCTTCAGTCAATGGGAGTTTTCTCACTACTCTAAGAGAGCTTCAGGCCCACAGTGTGAAAGTTAATTTTAAGCAAATCCATTCTCAGTTACCCTCTGCCTCACCTCGACTTTAACATAAATACAAGCTTAGCTTTAAAAGACCCAGGTCTCAGAATAGGAGAACAGGCACAAATCCTATAGGAGAAGAAGGAAGACCTGCTGGAGCTGCAGGGAGGTATCTCCCAAGGAAACTTGGGGTTACTGGCCACATGCGAGAGGAGATAGCCAGCACTCATTCTGGAGTTACCCTATCAATAAGCAATCCAGGTTTTGTGGCCAGGACAACACCCAGAAAGGTAGGAAGCTGACATACACATTATTTTTACATAGCAGTGTACCCAGGGAAGAACTAAGTGCGATTAACATTCACTGCAGTTGTTCTAGTGAGTGGTTTTATTTGTCTTCTGCATAAGCTAGACGGCTTTTTTGTCCCCTAAGACTTAGAGTATATTGCCCAAAATAGTGGTGCCTTTGGGTCACACCTTTGACAACTAAAATAACATTCAGCCGCCAGAAAATCTTTTTATGTTTATTGAGTTTTCCTATCAAACTATAAGCAAGTTCAATAACAGATGAACAAATTACAGCAGAATGACAGCAGTACCTTAATTAGCCCATAAAGGATTGTGCAACACTTTCACGATATTTTGGCCACCCAAGTAGAGAGGACATACCAGGCAGTGCCTTTTCCTGACTCCTTGATTTTCTTGTTTTCACTGAACAACAGCAAATCCTGCTGGTAAGGCCAGTTGAACTTGCAGTCCGTGAAGAACTTTTGCAGAGCACCTTTCATTTCCACCCATAGGTTTTCTTCCAGAAGGCCTTTCAGCACCTTTTCTTAGCAGGAGAGAAGGCAGCATCAAATTCTCTAGCTCCAGATCATCATACATGTGCTTGCATGTATTTTTAATTTAGAATATGTTACTAGTTTAAGTCTGCCAGAAGGCTGGATGGCAACAATCAGCTAAGCGTGAACCCCATCTCTTGAATAAAGTGTAAGTTATCAGTTGTGGTTTAGATGTAAATGGGCCATTTTAGCAGCACTGTTGGGATTGCCAGTGAAATTTGTCTCTGAGATGATAGACTGAGAGCTTTTCCAGGTCCTTCCACAAGATGTTCCAAATAGAAGTGGAGCAGAGAGTGTCTTGTAGGCAGCTTTTAATTATAATGGTGGCATTAATTGTAACATTACAATATTTGGTCCTCAGCAGAAAGAGAATCTGTTTCCAGCAAGGGAAAAAACTAATGATGAGGCAATTTTAGGCCATCAAATTCCTTTACTTAAAAGCTGCTTCTGCTTGGCAGAGAATAACAACTCTGGAGGGCACTGGGGCCCTTAGACTTGCCTGCACAGGGACACAGAGGGAAGGTGATTGGCGTTAACTTAGGGGTGCAGATTTAAAGTGAATGGTTTGATCTGCATTAAGTTGCTTTGATTCTGAGTTACTGGTCCCTACTCTACTTTCGAATATAATTAATCTGAAGTACCTGATAGTAAAGCAACATTATTTGAAATCCAAGTCCACAGGAGGGTTTAACCAATTTAAACGATCTGGTTTTTTAAATGTTAATTCAGGTCAACTTTCCACATCCTCACACAGCCAGAAGTCCTGCAAAGGGCAAACACTGGGTTGTCTGTCAAGTCACTCCCTGCCCTGCCAGTGCCAGGATCTGGCCCTGAGCTTCCACTTTTTAATCTGCAAGATGCACAACAGCTGCAGACATGTCGAAGGCTGTCAAAAGGCACATATCCATCATGGAGCTCTGCTCCTTCTTGCCCTTTCCCATGCTTCCCATGAGGTGAAGGCCACTGTAATGGTTTGGTTTAGTTACTCAGCAGAGGCATGGCAGCACCAGCAGGGATCTAGAAGCAAGATTGCTGTGACCAGAGAGCTCCTTCCCCCAGCTCTGCCTTGGCCTCGGCACAACAACGTCACGGGGTGGGAAAGAACATCCTGCCACAGGACTGGCCTGCCCCAGCCACTGGTGACACCCCAGCCCACAAGAGTTTTTATGAGGCACCACCACTAATTTGCTGATGGCCACAAGACGGAGTTGACCCAGCTGCACACCTGCAGCTCTCTAAGCCACAGCTATAGTCAAAGATTAAAATGAAGCCAAAGATCTTAACAAGGTCACAGAAGGCCTATTGCTATGTCCCAATGGCAGGACATTTGCCATGCCACATTTGGTGCTGCTAACAGACCGCATTTCTCATTGCTTGCAGTCCCACAGCAGCCAGCCTCACACACCATACACATGTTTCCATCAAATAAATAAAAGCCTGCTGCTCACACCTAATGAACCCTTGCAAAATACTTCCCACGGATGAGGTTTAAAAGCCTGGAGTGCTTTTGAAGGCAAAGATGCTGAAAACCCACTTCTGAGGGTTCATGCAAGCGTCACCCTCCTGAGCTAAATGTAGTAAAAATGCACTAAGTACCAGCCACAAATACTTTCAGCAGAAGTTGCGGTGATCCAAGAAAAACATCCTTTCAAAGGAGACATGGGAGAAATTAATTGAGAGGATCCTATTGCACTTGCTCTAAATTATCCAATGACACAGTTCTACAGCCCAAACTGATGAACAAGAGAGAAGTAATTTCAGCATCTATTTAAGGAAAGATGGAAAATAAAAGAAGATGATTAAAGTCAAAGTGCACACAACATTGTTCCATCGCAAGAACTGGAAACAGATTTATATAAGCATTATATGATCAACTACCTGCCTTTGCTTTGTTGAACTGCCTGGGTTTAACAATTCATTCACATCAAATTGGAATTTGAAGAAACACAGGGAAAAGCTCCTATCTTGTTCATCTACATAACCCAAATACAGACAAAATTTGAGGTATTACTGCACAGTGCCGTCTATAACGGCCTCAGAGATGACTGCTGTTTTCTTTGTCTTCATTTCTGCCCATTGATGCTTAATCTTGGCTACAGAGGGGTTTGCTTTCAAAAAGAAACCCCTGCATGTGCACTAGCAAGCAGAAGAGGGATATAATTCTCCCCTTAAGCTCCAAAACAATTAATCCAGTCAGGCTGCAGGTTTTTCAGCATAACAGAAACCAGGTAGGAAACTACTGCATACTGAGTCAGTCAGGCCTGAAAACTGACTTCTCCAAAATAAGTTGGCCTTGGTGACGATGTATATGGTCTTCTCCTAACTTTTTATACCCTGGCAGCTGGAGAGGATCTTCATTCAGCAGCCTAGCTTTCAAAAGGTACATATTTTGTGGTACTGGAGTCTCTTTGACCCCAGCCCAACACACATTCATTCACATACAAGCCTTCATTTGAAGTCTTTTGAGAGGTTCCCTCAGCATCAATGTCCTCAGTCCAAGTTGAGAAGCTGCATTGAGTCTGCAAGATTCAACCTGTTTAGTGAGCTGTACATTTGAGTATAATAAATGAAAGGCTTGGGTTCCTGGCGAGTCTCCCTGAGTGAAGTTCTCAGGCTTGCTCTACAGAAAAAGTCCCTCTGGGCCTTTGAAGAGCCAACCAGTCTATAAAAAGTCCATGAGAAATATCTTACAAGTTTAAAATTAGCATGAATGACAGTGAGATCTCAAGTCTCTCGGCAGAAATAAGAATAGTTCTTTCCGTGGTAGCCCGACAGTGACCTCTCGACGTGCACTCCACGGAGAGCTGTTCGCTCAGCGGGGCTCTGCTCCCCCAGCAGACCCTGCCAGAGCACTAGAATCACCAGCACATGATACCCAACTCAGCTGGGGACAGGATGTGCCAAGGACCAAGTGATCCCTCGGATCCAGGGCACTCTCCAGTCCCATCAGGGTTTTCCATTGCTAAACCCCAAGACCAGTTATGGTTTTCATCTTGAAGGGCCTGTCTTACAACTGAGATACAAATGAGGGAAAGGAAAACAAAAGAGAAAAACCAAGATAACTGACTTATCAATATGGTAAATAACAAAAATGTTCCCTTCGATACAAAATGATGATGACAGAATGAAAATATGTTTATGGAATAAAGGAAGATTGATTAGCAACAGAAAGCTTTCTTGTTTTTCGCGTGGCTCCGTGGGTCAGCAGGCTGGCTGGGAGTGGCCTGTTCAAAGTATCTCTTGCACAGAGATCTTCACGCGCTTCAGGCAGTGCTGCCGGCCCCCAGTCCCAGCCTGTGCTGTCCAGCACTCAGCTGACTCGCGTATGTTGGTGAGTCCACGCGTGCACTAGAGAGAGAGATGGCTCAAGGTCTAAAGTCCAAAGGTGTTTATTCGGTGAAGTCCAGGTACCAAGAGGAGGAACTTCCCTTGGGCAGGGGGTTTTAAGGGGGTCCCGAAGCAAGGCGGGGTTTACACAATTCAGCCAATCGGGGGAGAGAGGGACAGGGGTAGTTACACCTGGGATGATGCCCACCACCTTGGCATCTCTGTCTGCCCTTCCGGCTCATCCTCAGATGCAACAAAGCTTCATTCAATCTTAATTCTATGTGATGGAGTTTTTAATACAATTTGCATAAAAACCTCCACCACTTTGCATTAAAAAACAGACAATGACACAGTGGTAAATCAATGAGAATAAGATTAATCGGCCAGGCTTTCCAGTGATAAAAAATCTTCAGCTGTGTCTGAAACTGCTGATGGAACCAGAAGCCCTGGCTCCTCATTTGGTGTCAGGAACCAGCTCAGTGACATCAACAGTTCCTTGCTCCTGGAGAGGGGCACTTGCTGCATACAGCTGCCCCTTGCAGGCAGCACTATCAGGGCTGCTCATCACGGTACATATTTCCAAGGCCCACTCAGCAGGAAATGCCTCCACATCCTGAATTTTCCATCTGACACCAAACCAGAGGAGAGGTTCACCCCCACGCTGCATCAACAAAGTTGCTCCATTAACCTGGGAGGTCATAGGCATGTCTAACAACAGAGATCAGCGTTTCCAAGAAAAGAGAGGGCATGTTTATTTTTGTTGTACTTCTTTGAATTTGCTTTCAGATAATAATAAAATAATTAAAACAAGGGGGTAGAGGAAATCCATCTAGACCTGCTGGAACTGACCCGGCAAGTGAGGGGGTTACAGAAATGAATGTGCTTGGCCGGGCTAGGATTCTCTTGAGGGAGTGCAACCCGAGGCAGGAACCCCAAACCCCAAACTCCAAACTCGGAGTTCTGACCTGACCCATCTGTCAAGGCAGAGGTTTATTTACAGAATAACTGTCAGATCCAGGCAAGTGACACTGCAGTTCCCAACCAGCTGGCTTTTAATGAGCAGCTCCCCAGGTCAGGTGTCAGTTCTGCCTTTGGGTGATGTGCAGCCAGGCAGTGAGAGCTCTCTCGATGCAGTTCAAGTGACTCCAAAGGGATTTTAGCTTATGCCTTGTCACTGATGACCCAAATGCACAGCAGGTTCTCAGGCTGATGCCCTCCAGTTATTGACTCACTGATCATGATGGTTCTCTGTCTTGGCAGACAATCCCAAAGCAAATGCTATTTCCCACATTTCAGGCATAGGATTTTCCTGCAGGCTTTCTCAGGATGACTGGCTCTGTTACTGTAAAAGGGATTCTCACCAGTCAGTCCAAAATGTGGGCTCCAGACTCTGCAGATTTCATTGTGATGGAAACAGCTAAAAGCTTTTTAGTAATTTTCCACCACCTCTATCTTGTAAGAATACTTTTAACAGCTTTTTCTATTTTGAATAACAAACAGCCAATTATCTGCATTTTTTCCATGCAAGGAAGAGTGCTCTTAAGCTACCCAGTTAAACAAACACTTCTTTTTCAAGTTGCTGTTGGTCTGCAAATTGGAGCACTAAGATGCCTTCAGCAATCCACATTTTCTCCTGAACAGGGTAGCAGGGAGAAAGCCAATGCTAATTTAAAAGCTGGTGCCCCAAGAGTCATGGAGGGAAGGTGAGGGAGAGAAGCCCTGGGGAGCTCTCCTGCACTGGGGGTTTGTCCCACTTGCACACTGTAACACTCCTTGGAGTAAATCAGTCATCACACTCCCCCTATTGCCTTCTCAAATATTCAGCCTGTTTCAGTGCCCCTCTCATGAAGCTGAGCCCCAGCGATACACCACAGACATGTTACTTCTTCCCTTCAGCAAATTTCATTCTAAGACTGGTGCATTGCTCATTGCTGCTCATCGCAGCAAAGAGCAACACTGGATAAATTAATTCGTAATTGGAAGAGCGACTCAGAGCTGAACAGAGGCATTCAGTCCTGGGAGGATAAATGTTAATAACTTTGGCTTCCAGAAAGTATGTCAGAAAATTATAATTAGAAAAAAACATGCAAGAGAGGAAAAGCCACATGCACATACTTAAATGGTTGAAATAGAAGGGTACAAATTTGTTCCAAATTCATTGAAAATAGACGTGAGTCTCCTGACCCTGTACAACAAAGTATCTCCCATGGAAACGGGAACTCTCCTGCCCTGAGAGCCCGCTGGCAACTGGAACCACTGCCCCTGCTAGCCCAGCAGCTGCCCTATCCCCCTGCCCAGAGGCAGCAGAAAAGGGGCTGCGGGGACCAGGAGGCAGCACATTCCCAGCTGCACTCCTTTCTCCTGTGCAAGTCTCCAAGAGAACATGGAAGAATCCATCACGTGTTACTTTTCCCAAGCATCCATGGTCCAGCTCACCCACCAGTGCAATTCCACCCCTTGGCTGACTCCGCGTATCTCAAGGCGACAGAAACACTTCAGAATTGGAACAGAAACAGAACTGGGGATAGGAAACTCACCAAAAATGGACAGTTGCTGTTCTGAGGTGATGCTAAATTGCTTCACATGAGAAAACTATCAGGCTCCAGGTATTTTCCTCAAATAATTCAAGTTTAAATACTCATTAAAATATTCAATTCCTTAGCTTTGTAATGAGACAGTTGCAATTGTGCAAAGTTTTATAACACATACCAAAAGTTTTTTGAAGTGTGTACTTTACCGTGGAAAGTATCTACTGCAGTTGGAGGAAGGAGGCTGTGATTTTATCCCATTTGATATATTCAGGCCTTTTTTTTTGTTTCTGAGTTCTTTTCTTCCAGCCAGATATTTAAAAGAATCACATTACGAATCTTGAGAGAGAAACTGAGGCATTACTGTGGCAGCAGACATTAGAAAGCTGATTTTAGACTACACTAGTGGCTTTAATTACCTCAAATATTACAAAACTAAACAGCCAAAGACCTTGGGAACTCAATTAAGACAGGCAAAATTCATTAAACAGCAGTTGAATGAAAGAAACTCATTTTCATTTACACATGGCCTTTAGCTGAAGTGTGAAGATCCCCACTGGTTACGCCTGCTCATATTTTGAAGCATGTGCAAATGTCTCCACTACCCAAATTCCAACTTGTGCCCCATCCTCCCAACAAATATCGCTGTACCGTTAGGAATCCTGAATACTGGATTCAATAGAAAAGCCAGGAATGCCCCTCGCTGCCATTCTTGCTCAAAACACCACTGCTTCACTCTGCAGTTTTTTGCTTCTTACCCTTATGCCTGCACACACACATCTCATATGGCAATAAAAGCCAGCAGAGTCCCAAGAGTACACAAACAACTTAAGTCACACGGAATAGCAGAACTCTGGCAAAGTGAGCAGGAACCCAGCACTCCAGCAGAAACCCCCTCCCAGCAGTCTCCTCACGGAGTACTGGCGTCTCGCATCAATCACCCAAGGGGAGATGCTCCAGTGTCTGCACCAGGCAAGGACTTGTTCGCATTTGCAAATGGAAAGTTGCTGCAGCACTACAGGATTTCTTACAGATGCCTGTGAATTTGCTTCAGTAAAGGAGCTTAAAATATTAATACTGCAGCAAAATCACATTGACTCAGGACACTCCTGGGTGCCAAGTATGAAGGTGCCTGTCAAGTACTTTGCCCATTAGATATGTTGCTGATAAAATCAGTTTGGGGCTTTTGTTTTGTTTGTTATATAGAATTTCCTGGAAATGATTGCACAGCTCTTCCCATTCTGACCCAACATGCCATTTCCTGGTTACTTTCCCTGATGATTACTAAGCTTTTGTTATTGTTCGACCCTGAACAAGTTCCAAGTGCTGCTCTTGGTAGAATAATCACCTTCTGACTTCAAGGGAAGAGCTGTTTTTAAGAGCTGTGTTCTTGGAAATACTGTACTCAGTTCTGCCAGATCACTATCTTTATGAATCAAAGCAAAAGGTACATTAGCAAGTAAACAGAGAGCAAATTTTTAACTCGACCAAGTCAGACAAATATCACTGACTTTACGTGTTTTCATAAGCAGTGAAATCCTCAGGCTTGTACTGAGCAGTCACTGGAGGTGCAGCCCTGCTTGAAAGGAAAATAGAAAGTGTTCTTGGCATTTGCTGATCCATAGAAGAGCTTTCAAGTGCAAATTCATCACAACTGAAAACCTCAAGCAAGATACTCAGGTGTTCCCAAGGGCTTTGGGGAGTTTGGAGGGATTAAGCTAAGCTTTGCGGTACAGGGATTTTGTAACAAAATGCTTGGCACAAACAGCTGTATCCACCTCCATATGGTTTGGACCAGAGATGCAAAAAACCTGCGCTTCTAGTGTCCTTATCCTGAAGTAGTGTGGAGCACAGCTCCCACATCCACCTGCTGTACAATACTGGTACCTCCTGCTAGTACTGTAAAATTCCTTTAGAGTTGCATCCCTCTCCTCACCTTTAATGAGCTTCTTGCTGCATTTCAACTGCAGCTTCATCTGCTTCAGCAAACAACAAGGCTGAACTTTTCTGTATTTATTGTTTTTTCTCTAAGCAACTCCCCTGTGACACACACATTTTCCACACCCCGCCCCCCCCCATTACAACTGGGCACAGTGGGGAATTTAAGAGGTGTGTGCTGAAAAATTACATTTTGAAAAAACAAAGCATGACTTCAGGTGATGGGATAGCTCAGCTGCTTTTAATCTGTGTATCAGCTTTTCCAAAGATGCTTCATTGCTTACGCAGGAGGATTAGTGAATAAAAGCATCCATGTAATGCTGAGGCTATGGAAATGTCAAGCACAACTCTACAGAAACCATCTGTTCCTAAGAATGGATGGATAGAGAACAGCGATGGGATTAGACCACAGGTACACCCATGGCTTTCATAAAGGAGAAACCCACAACCATCACTGTCCCTTTCCAGCCCCTTGGAGACTTTCTGGGGCAGGGGAAGGTGCAGTGGGGCGACACAGCTCCTCCATAGAGCGGGAATCCCTGGGCGCCAGCGTGGCCATTGATATGCTTGGGGTGACAGGGTTGGACAGAATGGGGGGGAGCACGGGGCAGCACAAGCTTTGTTTTAATATTAATAGTTATTCAAGAGAACTGAAAATTAATTGAACGTCAAACTATTTCCTGTACTGTTCATTTTATGGCAAACAGAGATAAAAATAGCTGATTTCTTGACATACCATTTACTTGTTCAGACATACCACCAGGGCTACTCATTTGCTGTTTTTTCCATTCTCTGCCACATTTGACAAAGCTGCATTTTAGCACCATCATCATATTTCTTTATTAACTAAAAGTGTAAAGTTAAACCAGAGTAAATCAGAATTCCTTCAGGGCACAGGTTTGGGTATCTACAGGCAGGAAGGCATCAGGGGGCCAGGGATAGGCCAGCTTCCAGTCCCAAGTGTCCCTACATACCCCAGACCCACTCACACATTCTGCCCTTGTTTGCTTTACACATATCAAGAACTGAGATCTGGAGATACTTCCTTCCTTCCTTGTAGCACACAGCCAGGGAGGAGATGGTTTTATTTCTCTGTCACCCAGGGAAAGTTTTTGAGTTCCATACTAGTGAGAAACATAGAGGTTGGCATCGCTGCAATACAAGTTTGCCCAGAGCACCTCCCCCAGTCACACCCACCTCACCCCAGTGTCTCGGCAAGGCCTGGGTAGGGCCAATGAAAAGTCAATCCAACAATGACTGCGTGGGCTCGGTTTATGAAAACATACCCATTTAATGGCTCTTTTTTTGCAGACCTCACCACTATGGGCAGTCAGATGGTGGAATGCAAAGCAGCCACTCCCAGCTACAGCTGTATCACGTCCACCTGGTGACAGAATGACCCAGAGCAGGAGGCAGTGTCTGCCCTGGAGCACAGGGACACCTCAGACCTCCACACGAGCTCAACAGAAAAGTTCAGAGGCAACAGCTCAGCTGTGAGGTGAGCTCAAAGACAGCTCAAACTCTCTCAGAGAGCTCAGCCTTCAAAGCCGATTCAGCAAGACTACAATGGTTTTGAAATGATGGGGCAGGAACAGCATTCCACACACCTGGCACCTCCAGAGACCAGCTGGACACAGGGAGCTCAGACTGCTGCCAGAATACACAACTTACCCACACAATTACCTCATGCCATTTAAAGCCAAATCTCCATCTCATTGTCCCAGTCACTCACCGATCTCCCTACACAAACAAGCTCTAGGACTGGAAGCAGGAAAGAAAAATAAATAAGAGACTGCATATCTTATTTATGCAAATTAGAGCTCTTACTTATTAAAAATAAGAAAAGAGTTTATCTAACCTATGGGTCACAATTAGCCTGGTCAGACTCAAATTATCTGCCATGACAGTCCTGCTTCAAGAAAATTAAGTTGCTTCTTGTCAAAGCTGCTTTGAGCATCTCGGTTCTAACAAAACACTTTTTGTTTGTTGTTTCCCTTAAACTCTTCGGCTTCAGTCCCAGTTCACCCATCCTGTACAAACTGCCTTAAACTGGCCCCTGGGACAAGCACCTTCCAAATTCCCTATAAAACTCTGTTCCCTTAGCAAGAAACTGCTCTGCACTTTGTCCCAGGCACTGGAGGTCCAACCTTAACTGTTTGCTCAGCCTTCTTCCTAAATTCCAATGCAAACGCCCCCTCACACATATTTACTTAAGAAATGTGTGCCTTTAACATATCTTTGGTAAATCAAGAGAGAATCAAGTAGGCTAATGTCTGTGAAGATACCCAAGGAAAAACAGGCAACTGAGAGGCGAAACAGATTCTCAGTTCATGAAAATGATTTATAGCTTCCTTGAAGGTAGGATACTTCGGTGACTTATCCCAGTTAAAGATCCACTTCTGTTTTTTGGAATTATTTTAAGTGGTAATGCAGCTATTCAGCATTTCTGAATGGATGTGGAACACTCAGCTGAGCAGGAGAAAACTAAGGAAGTTCCTCCTCCATGTACTGGTTAAAATTAGTGTTTATGTAACATTTCAGGCACCATAAATAACAGTAATTTTGTAATATATAAACTACACACCGAGCGTGCAATTCAGTTTTCCTATTTTTATGCTGCTGAATATACCTGAAACTGGCTTTTAAGGAAATACAGCCTACTTTCACACATTAGTGATTTTTTTCTTTTAGGAAATGAAATGAGTGCTACAAATGCTGGTACCACTTCCACCATCCAGGGCCCTGCATTTCATTTGCCTTTAACAATCAGAGAAACACTCTGATATTCCCCATTTCGACAAGTTAAGTTTATAGACCTGAAATGGCCCAGGGCATTTCAGCATCGCCTGAGTGGAACGAGGTAAGCCCCCGTGGAGGGCTCTATGTGAATTACTAGGGGTTGGAACATACACCAGAGCTGTCCTGGAGCAGGATTAGCAAAGGTTTGTCTGATTTAATCCCTTGTTACAAGGACCCTTTCGTTTGTCACAGGTTAGAACCAGTGTTGGCCCATGGAAGCACCTCACTGCTGTTTTTGTAAAGGATGCCAGGGCCAGGCAGAAAAAACACTGCAAGGTATTTGCAGGAATGGAAATAAAGACATTCCAAGTTGGTTGTGTTCCCATAAGCACAGCTTTCCATGCACACTGACATCCAAAACCAGCAGCACACTCAGACCTGGATGGAAACAGCAAGCCAAGCTCATTGGGGTTTGGGAGGTGTCTGTTTCTACTCCAAGAGATCCAACTCCTGCCAGAAGTTGCTCACTCCAGAGCAAACCACTTTCAGTCCACTCCTTCTGCTTCTGCCCTTCTCTGGCTTTCAGAGACTTATTTGGAACAAATTTCACTAAACACTTTTTCAAACCATCTCTCATGCCTGATTTTCCCTGCTCATCTTCCATTCTGCTTTTGCAAACATCCATGTATCTTCCTAAAACATATCTTGAACTGAGGAATTTTTTATTTTTTCAAATGCTCATTGCTTAAATTTTCTCCCTAAATTAGTCTTCTTCATTGTACACTGAACGCAAGTTAGTAGTAGAGCACTAAGCTTCAAGTCCACCTGGCTGTCAAAAGATGCAATTAACGTTAACTTCTCCCTTTCTCACACATGAAATTTCAAGCTAAGTGTAAGTAAACGAACACACAGATACCAATCTTGCAAAACTTGGAGACACAAATGTCCTCGTGTGTCACCTCTGCAGAGGTGATATCCTGCAGGATAAAGAGCAGCAGGAGCCACCTACCTATAGATGGAAGTATTTCACAGGACTTGGGTGAAAGATGAGAGGTGCCAAGGCTGACCCCTACAAGGGCTCCTTCCTCTCTCACTGGACATGGTGTGAGGGTGCTGTGTTTGCAACCCTCTAGAACAATCCCCTGAAACAAGCCTTGCACACCCACCGCCAAAACAGCAGATAAGTTGTGCATGACGTGATCTGAGCATTATCGATCCCGAGAGACACCAGATCCCCTTTCAATGTGTTACCTGGATGACCAGTCACAGTCCTGTGTATTGAAGCCATTTTCCATACCTTTCACAAGACAAGGCTGTTAAGCAGCTCACTGAGTTTGGGTCAAAAAGAGAAGCAGATGTTTGCTTAGAGCTGAGAGAGACACAATTTTACCTTCATCTGCACTTCCAAAACCAAGCCAGAAATAAGCACATCCTCTTCCTTCCAAGTTCTGCCTTCAAAAACACGTCCTGAATCTGTAGCTCCTTCTGGAGTGAGGCACAAAGCCAGCTGGGTCTCAGCGTGCTCCCAGCACTTCCCAGGGAGCTCATGAGCCTCATGATGCCTTGCTGAACACAGTGACACCAGGTAACCCCGCAAACTCCAATTTTCACCTCTTTTATCAATGCACAGGGATAGGAACTAAGGTATGTGTAGCCATGCACACCAGTTATCTACTCCAAAATGAAGCCTGGTGCTTCCATCCTGTGCCTCGTATCATCACCTGATGCAAATTCTGGAGTTTCCCTGCCAGGTTGATACAATTCACAAGTGAAATCAAACACCCACAGCTCTGGGCAAGAGCGTCAGACTTCACAGAGCAGAGGAGGATGAGCCATCCTGCCTGTACCCACACCTTCAGCTGCATGCATGGACAGAAAACAAGGGTTGGGGCAGCTTGTATTTCTCTCCAGGGAGTGCCAGCATGTATCTTTTTAACCATCACTGTTATACTGGTGTATTGTCAGATCTAGTTCCCACTCATCCAACTCCATTCTTCGTAGGGCAGCTAGGATGGGTGTGTCAACTCAGGTGCATACAGTTTGAATTTCTGTGACTTTTTTCCCCTTGTCTTTAGTGAAAGCAAACCATAAAACCCATAAGCAGCTTTGTCAGCCCAGACAATGAAAAATCTTTATGGACAATGAAGTCCAGTGTTCCTCTGCCAGTAACGTACTGTCATTCCTTTTACATCACCCAAATACTTCCTTGTCCAACCATGAACTCCTAGACAGTGGCACTTGCCTCCTCTGGGCTCTGGTCTGACCAGATAACCTCTTCCCACCCATGTCCATGGCTCTCTAAAACTGCAAAGCCAAAGATGGGTAGAAACCAGTTCCAGCTGGAAATATTTTCCAGCTTTCCCATATAATTACAGAGCATCCTTCCCAGTACTTAGTCCCTCAGTGGCTAACTGGAAAGGGCAGTGTTGCCCCTTTCCCCCTTTCTACACGGGCAGAAAGCTGTTCACTCTGGAAATGGTAGAGACTGCAGGAGGGATGAGACTTTTGTTACAATCTAGCTATTACTGCCCACTAACTTACACCTGGCCCTTCTAAATACCACATTTGTCATCACTTGCAATCTATATTAGATTTCAATCTAGGCAGAGAAAAAAAGAAAAAAAAGAGGGTTATCACCGGCCTATTTTAAGCTCTGTCATAATTCCTGTAAAACTCTGTTTAGACTGTAAATGAATCACATGTTAGATGTAGCTAAAACTGTTAGCATAACATTTGAAATTCCATGCCCAGTGCAAGACTATTGCCCCGTAACCGAGGATTCTGAGAGATCTGGGGAATCTGTTTGACATTTTTGTCTCCTTGCAGGAGCCCTGCAGGGCGCAGGTGGGTTTGGGATCCCAGGTGAGCATCAGGCAGACTGTGCTTACTTCCCAGAAGCCACATACCATCCATCACACAGCCTGAGCCAAGGAGGGTGGCTGGGCTGGTCTCCACAGTGAGGGAGTTGGCGGAAAATAAAGCTGTGAGAAGTAACAGATGAAACAGCCTAGGAAAAAAGTCAGAAGCTATTTGAATTTCAACACATAGTAAGAAGGCAAATTGCTGTGGCAGATACCTCCTGGATCTAAGGAACAGAGGTAGGACTGTCAAAACCCAAGACTGCAGATGGGGAGAGGATTACTGTGGCTCTCTCCCAAGCAACCCAATGGTTTTTCCTCTTGTTAGGGTTTTTAGGAGCTCCCTTTTGTTTCCCTTTTCTTTTAAGGAATTTCCCCCATACATCTTGCCAGGGGTCATTAATGGGTGGATACTTAAGAGAGACAAAAGATCCCGGCCACAGGGGTGGTGGCCCTGATGGCTACTCCTTTCTTTTTTCCCCTTGGGGTTTTCTCGTGAAAAGGCAGAGATGCCGCGAGATTTGGAACTGGGAAAAAGGGGGTCGGGGGGCAGCCCCGGGCACTCTTGCCCTCTCGGCATTCGGAGAGGAAGGAGCTGCGGTCGCCGTGGGGAGTTTGCCCGAGTCACCACTGCAGGATCCTGCCTTCTGCTGCCTTTCCTTCTACTGGGAAAACCCCGGGATCCCCAGCCCGCCTCTCCCTGCCCCGCTGGGAGCCGCCGCTGCTGCCCTGCTCCCGCCGTTCCTCTGCCGCTGCTCCGAGCCGTCGCTGCACTGCAGCCCTGCACCCCCTGCCTGCCGAGACCTCCCGGGGCTCCGCTGCAGCTCCGGAGTTTGATACCTCTCGCCTACCACCCGGGATTCCGTGCTCATCCCTGCTGTCCCAGCCTGCTGCTCCCGAGGCTCCTGCTGGGGCTGGGATCGGCTGCCCCTGGGGGTTTGTGGAGCCTTTCTTCCATCCCTTCCCGGCTCGGCCCGGCCGCCATTACCGCCTGCTCCCCGAGTCCGCGCCACAGCACCCCCTGCAGCCGCGGGGGAACCATCGCACCCTCCCTGTGCACCGGGAGCTGCCAGGGGGAAGGGCCTGAGGCCGAGAGAGGCTGGCACCGGGTTACTGGTTCTGTTTGTTGTTCCTGACACAGTTATTGTTGTTTGTTTGCCTGGACAGACATAGATCAGTAAAGAACTGTTATCCCTATTTCCTCATATCTTTGCCTGAAAGCCCCTTAATTTCGGAATTATAGTAATTCGGAGGGAAGGGGGCTACACCTTTCCATTCCAAGGGAGGCTCCTGCCTTTTTTGGCAGACACCTGTCTTTCAAACCAAGACACCTCTGTAAGCTCTCTCCTCCCCTGGCAGTGAAAAGGAATGCTTTTCAAGACACAGCTGCCTTCACTGCATTCCTGTCTTACTGGAATGTGGTGCTCCTGAGCAGCAGTGCAAGGACCTGGATCTTTTTACCTGTATATAATTTGTAAACGCTGACAGATCCAATCCATCCCAGGAGACAGGTGTGCAGAAAGGCAGGCTCCGAGCTGGAGGAGCAGCAGGGCAAGAGCTGAGGGCTCCCTGGAACGAGCAGGGAGCAGCTCTGCCTGCACTGGTGCAAAGGCCCAGGGCCATGGAGACAAGACATTTACCATTCACCAAGGCAAAAACAGGCCAATGACTTCACAGGATTTATTCAAAACAGGAAAAGAGAAAGCTTTCTTTACAGACCTGATGAAACACATCAGTACGGAAGACAGGGAAGGTGTTCTCACCAACACAGAGATTGCAGAGCTACCACTTCCACCATGCTGCCACAGGAGTCCTTGGAGCAGGAAGAAGCTGCCCTTCTCAGTTCTGCCTGTGTTTCAGCATGAGAAACACTCTCCCTCCCCACTACTCGAGAAGCATGGAAGTGGCAAACCTGCTCCCCACCTATGCAGAAAAGCACCCAGCAGTCGAGAGATCCTCTCTGTCGGCTTGCAGAGGGCTGGAACTCATCTAGCAGCAGCTCTGCGGTGTTTGTGTTACTGGGTACAGCAAGTAATTCACCAACAATTGCAAAGGTAGAGCAGCAAAGAGCTGGAAAAAGGCACCGACTTCCAGTGAGTTCTCCCATTTGTGCCTTGGAGCATCTTCCCAAAACCTTTCTGATGTAAGGGTTCTTCTGTACCAAGTCCAGCACTGTACTGGAGAAGGAAATGATCACTAAATTTTATTTTAAATTATTTTTTTAAAAAAGTAAAAAGATTAAAAAGTCTTGCAAGATTCACTGAATTATGAATTGCTTTCCTCTTCCTTTGCCAAAAATGTCACCTGAGTGGTTTCAGAAGTCATACAATTTGGAAGGAAGTTCACAGACTGTTTATAAAATTAAATATTTTGGACTAGAAGTTTAGCTTGACAGCATTTCCATAAATCAGCCCTACTCTGAAGAGCTTCTGACTATGGGAACAAATTTTAAATGATTTCTCATGTTTCCCAATGGGCCAGGTTTTTGGCTGTCACAACCCCTTTGAAGCAAACCAAACTATGTTCATCATATGATCCCGACTTGTGCAATCTCTGCTTAGAAAGCCTCTCCCGTGCCTCCCCTACATCGCCACCGGCTGAGATGAAGCCAGAGGTATCCAAGTTCTGCATGAGCCTGGCTCCACTGGAAGTCCATTTATCGCAGTGCCTCATGCAGGTACAGCGTGGCTGTATCACACTGAGCCTTACAGCTCAGAGAGTTGGTCAACAAAGTCCTAAGAGAAAGCCTTGCTACATGGAAGAGCTGTCAAAACACACCAGCGCTTAGACGCAACAAATCTGACAACCCTGATTTTAAAAGTGCTTTGAAAGTCAGGGAAAACTAAACACAGTAAAACCAATCCGTTAGCAATGCACTTTTCGGAAGCCAGGCAGGGTAACTTTTCCATGAGTGTAGATGTCCTCATTCGTGCCCTGGTTCATGTGTTTCACCAAGTTCTTCTCAAAAAGGAGTGGGTGGTAAGCTCCCATGGTGCAGGCATGGTCATGAAACTTCTGGTAGTAGTGGCAAATGTCCGTCTGCCGCTTGGAAGGGAGAAATTCGTACACATGCACTTCGTCACAGAGCGTCATCATGATCACGATGCCTGGGGAGGGACAGAGAGCAGACATCCCACGTCACACCAGAGACAGGATTAAACATTCCAGAGGGACAGGCAGCCAGCAAGGAGCAGGCAGCTCCAAGGGGAAAGGTTTCCTCTATTAACGTTCACAGCAGAGGGGGAGAAAGTCTGGCCAGACAGGACTCTTTTCTGAAGCCCTCCCTTGCAAAGTGTATGATCAACGTGATTTCAGCAGATTGTTTACAGTGACAGCCATGCCAAAAGGACAATTTTTAAGAGTGCTACCATTATCTGTGACCTTCATGGAAACTTGGGTGTTTGCCAAGTGTGCACTGCAATTAGCTGATCTGAACAGCCCATCTCAAACCTGCTTGGATAAGCAGAGATGAGACCTTTGCATTTGTCCCACCTGCCTCTTGTGAGTACAGGGAATATGAAAGGGACTGTGCTGGGAGATGCTCAGGGAGACAGAGCAGCCTTTGCTCTTCAGGCTCCTCGGAGCAGAGCAGTGCTGCCCTCCCGTGTCTTCTGACAGGCACAGGAACCACCCGAGGACATCCCACCAGTTAGTGCTGGGCACAGCCTGCCAGCTGTCTGGCCAGATCAGATGGAAGCCATAGTTACCGGCTACTTTTCTTCTAAGTGCAAGAAATAGCAAGAATATACCAGAGAAACTGAATCAATGTGTAATAATCCCAGAAAATTCATGCAGTATCTGAGACATCAGGGACCATGCACAATCTGAGGAACTGCAAGACATTAGAAGAACCTAAAGTATATTTTCAACATGTTTTCATCCACCTTTTCAAATGAAAATTTTCAATCCCACTCAGGCCTTCCAGGGAACACAGAGCTGGAAACTGGAACTCATCTATGCCCTTGAATTTGGCAAGGTGACTTGTTATACAAAGCAAAAAGCAAGGTAACTTGGCCCAAAGTTAAGCCCTGGAGCAACTGCTGTCTGACATGTGTGTCTTCAAGCCCATAACTCCAGTTAACAGTTCTGCTGCTGCAGTCATTGATTATGCTGTTACACAGCTGCTCTACACATATCCAAGCAATTATTTAATAGGTGCTGGGCCTGGCAAAAACATGAAGCAACTCTGTTTACACAGAGACAGAAAGTGCCTCTGCCCCAGCAGTGATGGAACAGAGATGGGAGCAGACAAAGGGCGGAAGCACAGCAGTTGGACATTCCATGGCAATCAAGACTATACATCTATGCTGTGATTTCAAATACATGGCAGCTTCCCCAGAGGTTCACTCCTTTTTATTCAGCTGGTCATGAGATCTGCTCTCCACTAAGAAGGAAAACTTTTGCAACAGCAGAATGTAAAACTGAATTCCTTTGCTGAGAGACTGAATTTAGCCTGCTGACAAGCAAGATGTTGGCATGCTGAGTAAGGGGGCATATCACCGACCTTTTCAGGCCAACTCTTCAGTCTGACCCTCCACAGACCCCCAGTAAGTCTTTTATATATATATATATATATACACACACACACACACGCACACATGTTTATATATAAATAATATATGGAAAAGAAACAGCCACACCCTTACAATTCATTTACAGTAATCAGATTTATTTGCCTGACCAGATCTGAGCCTGCAGGAGACACATCCTTCCTCTCGCACCCTGTGGGAACTGCTCTGGAACTAGGAGCTACAAATCCTAGAGACCATCCCAGTGTTGCAGTCTGCTCTCCTGTTTCCACCTGGAACTGGGCCATGTTTGTAACTCCTGCGGGGTACTGCAAACCACTTACTTTAATACAACTGGGCTGCTACTCTGAAGACAGGAAGCTTAAGTTTTGGCACAAGACAAACACTGTAAAAACAACTCTGATAAGCACCATAAATTTGTAGCTGTCTTTGAAAAAAGGCATGTTGGAGAGTTCCTGCCTGCAAACTGAACCAGAAGTTTAGAGGGCAATTATCTTACCAAGCATTCCTGATGATGGTGGATTGGGCTGAATATGCTCCAGGGAATTCTCCTGCAGAATATCCCAGAGTTGCCACTGCATTTTGGGATTCAGGATATAGAAGGGCTGCTCTGGATGTGTACTACGATATGCCTTATAGCTTTCAAAAAAGTTGTAATCTGGTTTTCTGTACCACTGCAAAACAGAAACAAGAGGTCAGATACTTTATTTCTGGCTCACTTTACTGTAACCACCAGGAAACGAGGATGAGTGAATCTGCTGCTGCTGGGGAAAAAGATCCTGCTACGCACCCTCACTCACTGTCACACTCACTTAAACATCCTCACTCACTGTCCCCTTGGGTCACTGTGGTGAGCTGACTCAGAACACAGAGCAGGGAAACCCCAAATCTCAGTGAAGGACCATTAAATGAGATCAGCATATTTTGTAATTCCATTCTGCACTCCCCAACAGCAGATGATGTTGAGAACTCTGCCTTAAATGTTACAGACCCAGATCCTTCTCCACATTGCAATACGAAGCATCCTATTCTGCAGGCAAGCGTTCCCAGCTCAGCCTCCTGAACCAGGCTGAGCTGATTTGCATCCTTAAATTTCCCCTTTCAGTAAAAACTTAGGAATGGTTTATGTTTTCTTAAAGTAATTGTGAGATTTTTTCCCCTATGCTATAAATATCCCATCCTGGTTTTACTGACTCTTAAAACACGCTGTACATAGCCCCTTGTGTCTCCTGGAGCCATAGGACCAGGCACAGAAATAAACATCAGTGAGAAAACAGGAAATGGAGGCTAAAGAAAGGAAGGCAAAGACCTCTCAGTTACAGCCAGAGCTTAAAATAAAAGTCAAGAACGGACTATTCACTCCTACCTGCTTTCACCGTGAGCCTCCAAAGCTCGTCACATATCAAACAACGCTCTTTTGTACTCAAAATCAAAGTGAATGCTACAGGGATTGCATACCCTCACGTGAAAGCTGCCGCAGATCTTCAGAGGTTTTCCCAATCCATTAATAATGCATCAAGTATATCCCATAGCTGACTGGTGCTTGAAATATCCAAGCATCAACCGTCAGCAAATCTTAGATTAACTGTCAGAGAGAGGAAATCATCCTCTAATGAGACAACTGCTGCAGCCAGCAGTGACCTCCTTCCCTGTGCCATCAGCCCATGGGAAAGTAAAGGTGGTGACCCATTATACTTGGCCTGAGGCCCTTCACAGGGATCAGGAACAGGCGAGTGTTTTCTTAGGAGCACTCGTGCATGGGATACTCCTAGAAGTACACATGGATATATCCCTAATAACAAAAAGGTAAACAAGAATGGCCTTAAAATGAGTGATTGCCCACATTAGGAGGAAGTGGTTTAACAGAAGCACTTCAAAGCACGTGAATCTGATTTTATTTACAAAAAACTCAGCCTTACCTCATGAATTTCTGCATGATATGGTGCTGGATCCCAGACAATTAAGATTCCAGTGTTATATAGTGGTTCCCTCAGGAACTGCTGCTCTTCAACGGTTACAAGCTTGAATAATAACAACAAATACAATGTTATGCAGTATGCTGTCAGAATTAGCAGGCAGCCAAGCAATAAAACACACCTGAAAACAGCCACACCCACCCCACTGCTGGTTACTGAGCATGGCCCACTGCATGCAGCAAGGACACAGCCCTAGCAATGCCCTTCCAATGCCCAAGCCAGTCCTATCTAAAGCAAAGGACTTCGTGGAGAGTCACAATAAAAACTGCCATAATGCTTTACAAGGCTTTCCATCCATATCCAGTAATACACTAAGGACAGGACCTGCAGAGTGACCCAGCCTGGGTGAGGGATCCCATCACGACAACTACCAGAAGCAGGAGGGAACACAAGTTGCTGCCAGTGGTCACCAGGACAATCTAGGCAGAGCCTAATGAAAACACACTGTTGGCTTTATCAAGAACCTTCACTTAACCCCAAAAAAAGGCCTGCAGGTGGGTGGTTTCTCCTCAGCAACAGGAACCCTGGCAGCCAGTGCTCAGCCTCCTGTGAGGCCATCAGTGCACGAGATGAGAGACTACAGCACTCCCAGCCAATCCTGCCTCATGCCAAGCCCCCCATCGCCTCTATAGAGCAGGGAGTGGGCAACTCGGACAGGGGAGGTTTGAGTCTCCTGAGAGCAGCAATGAGAAGGAAAGCTTCAAACAGAGTTGCTCTCTCTGTACTCCGGACACAACCACCACTGCTTGGGACACCCAAGGGTAACCCAGGTCTGCAGCAGAAAGAAAACAATCTGAATCAAACAATTAATCTCCTGTCCTCCTCACACAAAGCCATAACCTATACAGGCACAGCTTGTAAACACTGTAATCACAAATCATAATCATAAAAATGAGCTTCCATTTGTCCTGATTTTCTTCCCAGATCTAATTATGAGCTAGCCAATTAGTCCTTGAGCATCCTGGCTGCTTCAGCAGCTGGCTGCCTGCATGGCTGTCTAACGCACCCAACACAGGTTCTGTGGTGCTGGGTGAGAAAAGCTGCTGCGTGTTCCACAGGATCACTTTGATGAGGGGTCCCGGGCAGGGCCAGACCCCTGCTAGCCAGCTGTTCCCCACCCAGGGCGATGGTAGTCAGCAACCACCCCACGCATCATTGGTTCTGGCGCCCCCAGAGGTGGAGAGGTGGCTCTTGGCTGGACAACCGAAGATTTTATTGGGCGGGACCCCAGGGAAAGAAAGGTCCCGCATCGGTGTCCCAGGAACCAAGAGGCCGAACTTCCGTTCAGCTGGGGCTTATAAGGGGGTCCCGAAGGGAGCGGGGTAATACAAAACAGCCAGTGGGGAGAGAGGGAGAAGGGGGCGGGTAATACAAAACCAACCGATGGGAGCAGAGGGGCAGGAATGGGGGCTTTGGTTACATCTTGCAGGGGTACATGAATATTCCTAAGAGTCGATGGGAGAAGCTCTTACAACAAACCCGGAGGGGGGTTTCTTGGACCCAACCATGGTCCCTTGGTCTTTCGCGTCCCCCCCCCCACCATGCTGGTGGTTCACCCATTGCAACAGCTGTCGCCATAACCAGAGTACAAGGACGCTGCAGCCAGCCCAGATGGGAATTATTCCAAAAGCAAAAAGAGTTTCCTCACATCTGTTCTTAACTCTATGGGATTAGGCCTTGGCCTTGACCATGTGTACTGCCCGGTTTCATTTCCTTACAGCAGCTAAAATATCTAGGCCACTGTTAGCTGGAGTGTGCAGTGCTGCAGGTGTGAGTATCTGCCTGCAGCCTGTGGACACCAGAGGCAAAGAGGGGCACAGCAGCTGGCACCAGCCATCCCCTCAGCTGGGTACAAGTGGGATGGAGCGCACTGCAAAGGGACAGGGAAATTGCAAGGAACATGTGCACTTTATTTTCATTTCATTGTTTCTAAAGCCATGCGAGTTGGCAGAAGCACACAAACCCCTAGAGAGCTGTGACAGGCACAAAAGCAAAGGGATAAGAAACCAGGCGAGGAGCACCTCCACTGCCACAAGCTGTTTGCTGTGTCTTCCCACACACTGGGGCTAGCTCTTGGCACTACCTGCTAGCTATCAGTCACTTAACCTGTTTGCTGGAGGAACCTGGCTCCCCATTTACCTTTAGTGTCCATTTGTTGTTTAATAGTGACTGATTCTTTCTAAGTAGTAAAATTCATTTAAATTGCTACATGACTTACTTGTCTTGCCCAGATTTTTGATCCTAATTAGTTAACTGATCTATTGGTTTCCTGATTTCTTCTTTAGCCAGTTCACTGTGTAACAATATCTTGTTAATACAGCCCCTAGCCTCTTAGTACATTTATTTGCCACATCACAATGTGCTGGCTACCAGCAGTCAATGTCCTGTAATCTAAACATGCTCTCCTTTCCCATCACAGCCTTCCTCCATTCCACTGATGTGTTATCTCCTTTCTCTTCCTCCCTGCAGACTGTTAGTGCCAATAACAGCAAAGGCAGCCAAAGCAGAGTGCTCTCTCTGTGACAGCAAGAAGCCAGCCCAGGAGAACTGGAAGCAGGGGCTGGGAGGAACGAGGTACTGTGGTCCTTGGTCAGCTCTGCAGAAAGGAACTGTGTCCTCCAGAATGACATTGACACTCCCCTTACACATACTTCAGCCCTTATTTTTTTTTTTTTGCTAAGATGTGACTGCTTTCCCAGGGCAAATCAATGCCTTGTGTCAGACTGCAGGAAAACAGGCCATTAAAGGCAGCAATACTGATGAACCAGTCAAGGCCTGAGAAAATAAATGAGGCAACATTGAATAAATTCTTTATTTTAGAACAACTACCAAGCTTGTGGACCTCCAAGCATATCCTCAGATCTGGAGATCCCAAATTTCTTCCCTTCCTGTCAGTACCAATCCATTACTCTTTCTCTATGCACACAGATGTACAAGATACTCCACTCTACTATTAAGACCATCCACCTCCATGTATGTCCTAGGCCAGCAAATTACAGAAAAGTATGTTAAAATAATTATTAAGAAACTTAGGGCCACTGGCCATGTGTGCCCAAGGGGTATTACTCAGTACCGACTAGCTTTGACAGATCAGATTCAGGAGATCCCATTTCCTTCACTTTGGCAATGGACTGACGATTGATCAGTAGTAAGAGCCAAAATAAAAGCAGCCAAGTCCCAAACCCATTCATTTTCCCAGTTATAACATAAGAAAAGCCAGCCCAGAACAAGAACAAATCACGGCTTTGTCCAGCCAGCACCTGATGCCTGTAAGAGCTTTGGGCAAGGCAAGATAAGGCACAGCTCCTGCAGCGAGCTAAAACCAGAATGCGATCAGGCCACCTCACTAACAAGAAGGTTTAAATGATGTCACCAAGAACAGAACAGAACAGCACTGAACCATTCAAAGTGCAAATAAAAACATGTAAGAAAACCAGGCTTCCAATCCAATGGTCGCTGAAGTTAACAGAGACTGCAGTCAGAGCTGCTCAGCTTAGAAACCCCAGATGAGAGACTCCTGCACTACTCACATGGAAAGCATCTTTTTCCCTGGTCAGCAGGCAGATCAATGCTGCCTTTTGAGTTAACTTTAGCCTTGAAAAACTGCAGCAATATTGTTCTCCCTGTAACTGAAGTTTTTCTAAGCTGGTTTCTCCATTCAGAGGGAACATCACCCATGACTGCAGGCTGCTCTGCATGGAGAACAGAAGCACTGTAATGACATGGCTGTAACTACACTTGGTCCAAAGTAAGAGAATCCACATGGAGAGTCATATTGCAGCTGTACAACCACACAGTTACCCTCCTCCCTGTGCAGATAACACTGAAAGCACATAGGTCATGGACATATTTTCTCTTCATTATCACTGTAAGCTTGGCAATGAGCACATCCTCCAGAGAAAGTTTGCTTAAGTGATAACACCTATCTGACATCACAAAAATACACAGAGACGGAAAAGATAAAAAAAAAAAAAAAGAAAGATGTCAAACAGGGCACAGAAATCAGCAGCCAGATCTGTCTGCTCAAACCAGACTGCTTCAGAAAGGACAAACTGTCCCCCTTCTGACTGGAGGTTTAATGCAGGGGAATCGAGATGCAGCAAGCAACAGCAAAGAGCATGGCAGCAAGTGAAGAGAGACCCAAGAGCAGAAAGAGGTAGCAACAGCATTCACACAAGAAGCAAGAAAAGACACACAAAATGAACCAGGCAAACTGGTTTACACATTAGCCCCGTGCCTTCTTGCCTTTGAAGAGGATGGTCAAGCTCCTGCTGCTGTTTCGAGAAACTTCAAACCTCACTACACAGCAGCATCCATGCACTCCTCACACAGGGGCAGGTGAGAAAACTCCAGGCCTACAAATCTTAGCTTTGGGTTAAGGAAAATAAACTGTCTTTTTCGTTGGGGGTTACAAAAGCTACACTTCAGCCACTCATCTCTCCCTCACTCAGCTCCTCAGCCTTCATGTGCCTACAACCTCTTCCTCTTGTGGGGTGAGGAGATGCTTGTACTCAGTGCTGCAATGCTGCACCAGGTCTTTTAACCAAATGACTCCTGGCCTGTTTGATATTTTACTGTCCTCCTCCATTCCCTCACCAGCACATACTACTGTGATTTCTTCTTTTCTCTGCATGTCTACACTTGAAGATTTCTCCCCTCAAAAGGGGCAAATGTGAAGGGTAAGAGCTCTGAGGAGGAAGGGTGCAAACACTCTGAGATGTACCTACAAGAGCAAGGGCCTCACTCTGCTGCTGGCCAAGTGGCAGACTAACTCTGCTAATGCACTGTTACACATGATCCTAACCTTGGAGAGTCTGCTTCACAGCCTACTGATGGCCAAAGAGAATCAGCAAAGGGACACCTTCATACCTACAAAGAGCTCTCAGAGGCAGGCAAGGTTTAACTCTGTAAGCAAGGCCTTGCATTAAAGGCACTTTTTGCCATGCTCTGCAATGAGGTCCTGGACCCATCAGAGCCCATCCCTCTCCTGACTGTGCACAGACTACAGCTTTAAAGGTGGGTCTTTTGCCAAGTGTCTGCAACCATTTAGCAGCCCTGGTTAATGTGTTACCTACAGAGTCTGCAGCATTGCTGGGCAGTAAAGAAACATTGTTCTTTTATTAAAAGCCAAATAAACTTCCTTCATTCTTCACACCCATCTCTGGGGCAGGCACAGCTCATCTTTTGGCGCACCACTCCTTGCTGACCTGCGTTAGCTGAGCTGTGGTGTTGTTCCTGCCTCTCACTCCAAAGGTACAGCAGCAGCATGGAGCTGGCCTTCCTGTGCCTACATAGAGCCTTTGAGCAAAGACAAAACACAAATTACCTTGTGCCTGCTGTAAATCGCAAGCAGGCTACTGCGAGTTTGCAAGCACATGCCAGTGTCACCCCAGTCACCTCAAATTTACCAACTGTCCCCCATTCAAAGGAGAGACATTCCCATCCTACAGCTATGTGCTAGGGACAGGAGAAATCAGATGGACAGCCCTGTTCTTCTCAGCTCCCAGACAGTGCAGCTACACAGCTCTGCCATGCTTGGCCTATTTGGCACACGTTCCTCAGACCTACCTGGGAATTCACAAGACGAATTGTTGTCTTTTGCCCCACATCATCTTGAAAGCCCCTGACAGGAGCCCCATTGAATCGCAAGACGGCATCATGGCTGTCTGAAAGCCAAACAGAGGGAAAACCTGTGAGCCAGCACCTGGGTTTGAGTAATACCAGAGACAAATAACATTATTCACCTGCACTTCTAATACAATCTGGCTAATGCCTAGTTTTCAACCTAACATCTAGAAGTAGCAAGTCAGATTCTTTGGAGGAAGTTGCGGCTCAAACTTCACGATCAATACAATTTTAAAAAATCTACTCTTTAAAACTACAACCCACTGTCAGGTTGAGAGCACAACCCAAGAATTTGCTCACCCTCTTCCTCCTTCCAAACACTTTACCAGGAGATAGACCAATACACAATTAATTTACCACATGGCTGGCTGCAAACTAAGAAACTAGGAAGTAGTAGAAAGCCAGAGTCCTCTCTTCCAGCCTGAAGGCTGACCAGCCCCAGAAAGGTACACCAACCACAGTGGAAAGCCAAGCTGACCTCGGCCTGCCAGCATGCCTCCCACAGAAATAAAACCACTGCTGTGTCTTCAACAGACACTGAACTTCTTATGTGCCTTGGGATTCACTGCATTTTCCTCTGCTGGCATCATCTCTTAAGATAGCACAGCACTCCTCCAGCACCCTCCTCTGCCTTGGCACAGCCAGCCAGGCCACTGTAACATCCTGGAGTCAGGCTGCTGCTGTGACATGCAGGGCATTTGTGCTTGTCACCCTGACATCCTGGCTTCTCCCTGCCTTGTGGCTGGATTTGGATAAGAAACCTTCTATGTGATCAGAGGGGCTGAGTTAGAGAAGCAGGGCCATCTTTCCTGAATTCACATTGAGGCCACGTGACTGCAACGCACAGCACCTGCAGTCAGGGTCTGTGGTAATTGCCAAGTTGCAGGGCAGAAGGACCTGCCTGGTCAGAACTGGGTCTTTTTGAGATCATTTTCTTGAAAACAGGGGTGTTCTCACAAGCAGTTCTGGAGGATCAGTAATCACTGGCAGCAAAGACTGATTTCTCAGCTATTTTATTCTCCTAGACAAGTGGGTCTTCCTAAGCGCCCTTCCAAAGGGCCATCCAAAACCAAGAAAGGAGATATTTCTGGAAAAAAGTGTCTCTGTGCTGAGAAGTTACCACTACAGACCCTTAGCTCCACATCCTATCTCGCACCAATACAATACAGGGTTATGATTTCCCTATATATAACTTCAGCCAGACACCAAGCACTAATATGGCCCAAGTTTGCACATTAAAAGAGTGTTTAGTGACTGCTCAGGCAGAGCAGCTGGCTCTCTGTCTCCAGGTGGTTGTGCTACACTCAGTATCTCTCACATCAGATTTTTCAGTGGCAATTTATAACCTTCAGTAATACCAAGAGCCCAGTAAAAGGTGGTTACAAGCCTGTGCTGCTCTGCCAGCCTCCCTTACTTTAACTAATTGCTCATTTGATACCTTAACATGATTACACTGAACAAATATTTCAAGGAATAATAACTCAGCATTCCATTGTGCTCATCTACACAAATACTTCATTTTAAGCTTGTAAGATTTAGTACCTTTTCAACAACTTCATCCAACAAAACTATGACATTTCCTACATGAAAATACATCAGGCCAAAAGTGGAACAAAATTTACAGAAATACACTGAATGCTCCTGAATCCTTAATATTCACCCTGCCCAGCTCAAGGCTGCAAGTGCCCAAACTCTGCAGAAGCACCAGCAGAGTTAACTGCTTGAGCAGCAAGGTGAAAGTTTGTGACCCAGGCACGAGGAACACAGGGCAGGGACACCAGCAGGGGTTAATGGCATTTGCCTCAGGCACACTACACAGTGACCTCCCCAGCATCCATCCCTTGTGATCTGGAACAAACCAGTACTTCAGCGTGGGGACAGGCTCAGAGAGTGGCTGTGAGAACAATGAAAGGGCTTTGCCTGTCTGACGTCCATTCAGCTGTGCCGGAGCCAAAGCACAAACCATTACACTTGGCTGCTCCCATACCCGATCCAGTGCTGCATGGACTGCATTCCAGAACATCACCTCCCACTCTTGTGAGGGTCTCCTTCCAGAGGAACAAGCACTGCTGTCAGTAATGCTGGAGCCTCACACAGACACCCCGGGGCACAAGCCAGCTGTGCTGGGGAGGCTGTTCAACAGAAGGTCACTTCTGTGCAAACCTTTAGCTCTGAACTCCAAGAGGCACCCAAACAAGCTGAGACAGGTACTTGATGGAAAAGTGAGAATTGTCTTCCCAAGTCTTGACCCATATCTCCTCAAACACTCCTGAGAAGCAGAAACAATTACATCAACCAACTCCCACCTGCAATTTGTACCAGGAGGCAATGCTGTTCTTCATTGCATATTTCATAGCATTTTAACACACTTCCAACTGCTCAATCTCACTCTAGCTCCTGCTCACCTGCCGTGTGGACACAAAGGAGTTTGGGGGAGAACTGAGCAAGTACCAGACCTAAACACTGTCTCCCACAAGGGACTATGATTCTGAAGGCTTTGCAAAAGTTGTCCATGAGTGATGCATTGTAATCTATCCATCTACCTGTTTCAGAAAATGAAGGCTACTTGCAGCTTAGTTCAGGCCAAAGGGACCTGATCCAACAGACAACTTATGAACACACCACAGCTTGTGAACAATTTCCACTTGAGAGAAAACTCCCAGACTCTAAAACTTGTCCTTCAGTGAAACCACAGTTCAGCAAAGCGTGAACCTTAACTGAGCTCCAAGCACCAAATAATGCAGCAAGCTGAGGGAGCTGCTGGCTCTGGAGAATTTTCTGCCTGGTACAAAATCCTGAGCTGAAGACTGGAGAGCTGGTTTCCCCAGCATGCTGCTTTTGTAAAGACACAAAACGCTTTGGCATCAAAACATGCTTCTTTATAATCCACAGTAAAAGACCAAAGCTTTGGCATTTATTAATTAATGCATTAACCTCAGGTAAATATGGTCAGATGAGACTGCAAAGCATCACCAAACTTTGTCCAAAGAGATAAATCCCTGTAAAGTCTTTTGATGGTCTTCTGGGCCACTCAAATTCAGCCAACTGCCTTATGGCTCAGAATGAAGCAGTGCCACTTTTGGAAAGCCTTGAGCAAGAATTACAGAATCACTGAGGCTGGAAGGGACCTCTGAAGATCGTCTGTGCCCAAGCCCTCTGCTCAACACAGACTGCCCAGGGCTATGTCCAGGTGGGTTTTTTCCCCTCTAGCATTTTTCTTTTATTTCTTCTCTGAAGAAGTCTTCCTGTATGAAAATTTTTCTGACTACGCAATGAGCGTTACACAACCCACCCCAAGACCTCTCAAGAAACAAACACTTGAGGAACCAAGACCACTCTCTGGTATTGAGTATTTGTGTGACTCTCTAGTAAAGTCAACGGGATCATGAAAATTGAAAGGACTAGCTAGAACAGAGCTACCTATTACTCCCATGTCCATCTAGGCTGACCTATTTACTGACTTTAGAAGTTTAAGGATAACATTTCAACTTACTTTAAACACCTTTTGGCCACAAGAGACTTATAAGTAAGAGCATGACAGCAGGTTACTTCTATTCAGCCCAAGTTATAAAACAATGATATTTGACTTCATGCTAACAGAAAGATACCAACCTATCTCTTGTCCCAAGCGAGATGATTTCAGAGACCCTGCTGAGGACACAACAGCACAGCGACCCAGGTGTCCCACTGTTTCACTGAGGCTTTTCCCTGGCAGGTATTGCTGCCATTCAGAGGTACCAAAAGGACCATCCGACCTCTGTATCATGGTCACATTGACCCTGTCCCGCAGCTGGCAGAGCAACTTCTCTGGGCTGAGCTTAGCACTCCTCTTCCCGTTGTAAGTCACATTGTACTTGTTCATGGCCAGGTAGTTTTTCCTGACCTTCTGCAGCCTGGGTATGAGATTTCTGGATGAGCTGTCCTTATCCCATACCTTCACAAAGGCTGCTTTCTTGGACTTTTCAGCTGTTACAGCAGTGCTGTCTTTTATTTTGTTGGGGGTACCAAGCCACATTTTGGATATCTGCCCCAGTTCATTGGCAGCTTCACGGAAAAGGCCTTGTGATTTAACCGGGTTCCATTTCTCCAAACTCCTGTGCCCCTGCAAATCATCATTCCTCGTCTTCAAAGGATCATAGTAGCTTCTTCTCGTTTCTCTCCACAGGCAAACTGTCAGTGCTACCAGTATCACCACAAGAACACACATTAACTTTTTCAACACATTGATGTGAACCATAGTGTACGGTGCATCCAGATGAGACACTGGAAGCTGGCCCTGGGGAAAGGAAACAGCTCAGTCAGGGCTGCAGGCACAGGCATGTGCACAGGTAAAGTCATGGAGATCTGTGTGTGGGCAGCGGGAGGGGAGAGAGACAACACAGGGGTAATTCTATAATGTCAGGCTGTTTAAAGATCTCATTTCAAAGTCCACCACCTCAAACACCAAACAGAAAGACCTGAGCTGGCTATCGGCCATCACATGCTATGTAATGGTGACCTGAGGCCACTGCCACTCAAACCTTTCTCTTCTATTCCCTTCCACAAGTGACAGCCGAGTTTAACACTGCTAGTGTCATACCAGCAACGGAGGGTAAGTCTCCACTTCACTGTCCTTCATCTCCCATCCCTGACAATAAATATCCAAATCCCAACAAATGCATTTCCAGAAGTGAGTTTTTACTTGACCATAGGCTTTAACACTAATGAAGCACATAATCAAGCACAGAACTGGAAAGGAAAAAAAAAAAGCTCTGAGTTCATGAGCACCAGGAGCTTCACCAGCCTGGTACTTTGGTGACTTTCCAGGGAACTGCTGCAAGTCTGCAGCGGACTGAGTGCACTCTCAACATCAAACCTCACTGAACAGCTATTGGAAGCCAATTAAGCCCCAGTAAGGTTTGAGGCATGTTTGGGCTCATAAATGCACTTGGATGAACATTACTCCAGGTAAGTTACCCCCGGAGAAAGCAAAACCAGACCCTGCTGTACAAGCACTGCCTTTCCCCATTGGCACTGCCTCACACTAGGCAGATACCTCCAGCTCCCATCATGTCATAAATGGGGGAATCCAATAGGAGGACTGCCCAAAAAGCAGCTCAAACTAGGCTTATTTGGGGGGGCTGGTGCACAAAACATACACTGATGCATAAACACCTCACAAGCAGCACACAGGATTGCAGAAGACAGGACGGCAGCTGCTCATTTCCCTACATGGCTGATCCAGATGTGTCCAAAAGCATGGAAACAATATGGAGACTCCAGGTGTCCTCAGGATACATGCAGATCACTGCCATTCCCAGAGAGGCACAAGCAGCAACTTCCCCACTGAGTAACCTGCTGAAAGCAAATAGTGCTACGCTGGGCTGCTGAGAGGTTACTGAGCTACCAACACACTACCTGTGGATAAAGCAGCAGCTCTCCAACTCAAGTCATTCTTGGCTGTTGGCAGATTTTCTTCAGAGGGCTTAAGCAGGATATCCCAAAGCACCACCGTTCTGTGATGTGCTGAAGAGTTCAAAAAACACCTGCAAAAAAGAAGAGAAAAAAAGAAATCCTTTTAAGGAAAAACCTCAAAGTTCTAGGGATGAGCAAGTGCTGCCTCAGATAAACTCTGTGGTCCCAAAAAAGCTGTTACCAAGGCCTGGAAGGACAGCAGCAAGCACATGAACACCACATGAGCATTTTAAACGCTTAAATGCCCACTCGAGATCGGCATCTTCCTTCTTTGTCTGAAATCTGTTCTCAGCTAGAGCAGGAACCAGCTCAAAGGCTGCGTGCTCTGTGGTCCCACCAGAGCAACCAGATCCCCTCTGAGCACTGGATACACCTATAATACGCTGAAGGAAATAACCTGATGCTGGTGCTTAACACAATGAACAGGGGAAAAGAAAGAAAAAGCTAAGCTTTCCTAGGGAAATATCTTACTGTCTGTTCTTGAGTAATTCACACATTCTTGCAGAGAAGACTTCCTGCTTTTTTGGAACAAGACCTATGGAAAGTTGCTTTATAAAACATATCTTAATCCATAGGTCTTCACAAAATAGATAAATGTGGTTTAGACTTTACAGTTTCACTCTATCAAGGAAATGCAGCAAGAAAAAGGGAGATTTGACAGTATTATCTGAGAAATCAAGAAAGTAGCTTGCTTTTACAGGAAGTCTGAGTCAATACAATGCCACATGAGCTAAGTTACAAACACCATCCTTTACAGGACTAAATACTACATTATTAAAGCATCCTAACGCTGACAACTTATATTTTAATTTAATTAAGGAACAAAATTATTTTTTTATAGAGCACTCCACAATGAAAAAGCAGACATTGCTCTACCTCCAGTTCTTAAACAACAACAACAAAAAGATCCAAGAAACACAATTAATTCCAGCTTTTATTTCCCGTGCCTTGACAGACTGTACAACTTTTCATTTCCTTAAGTACAAATGTGCTAGAAGGGCACACTGAAGTCTTTTTGAACCAGGAGAGGTACAGCAGTCTGGAGAGGGGGGGCACCAGGAGGGGATGCAGGACACCCCTGTGCGCTGTCCTGTGAGGAGTAAGCCCAAGGTTCTCCACACTGTTTATGGTTCCTCTCCTGCTGTGGTCTCTGTCAGACTCTCACTACTGCCTCCTGCCATCGCCTCTGCAGCTGGGGACCCTTCAGGGACAACTCACTCGGGGCCTGCCTGGTGCTGTGGAGAACAGAAAGCACCACGTGAAGGCAGCTGACTGCAAAGCCATTCGCTGATGGGGAAAGCACCGCTGAGTCAGCCTTCATGCTGGCAGGGCTCTGCTGGCAAACCACACACAGAGAGCAACACTTTCCAAATCGAGAGCAACACCAAAATAGAGGTGTCCAGTGTCAACTTAGTACAAAACTCTGAGACACCTCCCTCTGACCATGCTTCACGCAGCCCCCAGCCTGACTTTATTCACGCTGTATTCCTTTATAAGGGGCAAGGATCTGGCTTCCAGAAAACTCAACTAAGACCTTCTGTGCAGGGAGGACAGAGCCTCAGTGCTGTTGGAGGTGCCCAGCAGCCTACTACCCTGCAGAGCTCTTTGCTCCAGGCCCTGCAGGACTCTGCCCCGCTTCTGACTTCAAAAAAGTCTCCTGAGGGGTTTTCCAGGTGGAGGTGATAGCAGGCACATCTCAGTAACCACCAGCTTTTGCTTCTCACACTTCAATCATCTAGAAAGGTGGCAGGTTCATTACAGTGAAACAACTTTACAGCTCTCCAAGTTCCTGCTGGGACACTCCTCCTGGTGCTGCACAGCACAAGATGCCCAGCAAGTCACAACACCTCCTCTCCTTTCCAGGCTGCTCAAAGGCACCTGGAAAACTCACCTTCTGCACAAATTATCCCCACCTTTGACTGTACAAGCCACTGCAGTATGAACCATTATTTTGCTTTGATTTGTAAGCTGGCAAAGTAGGCTCTGCAAACATTTTTTAGCAGAGCCACAACATTTCAAGGTACCTTCTGCTTCCCATGGATTCTTTGCAATTCAGCTTAATTATTACTACTACTTCACATGATAGGATTTTATTTTGCACAAGCAGTGCCCTAAGATGGGGTCCCTCTCAAGCATTCTGCCACAAAACCTCTTTTGTGGAGAAGGAAAGCATCTGCTCTTCCTGGCAAAGTAGGCTAGCCCACAAGTGGCCACTTGTGTGCACTTCTGTCTGGCAGTGGTCGTACAAAGGTACTTTTCCAAAGGTGATGGAAGCTTGCCACCTACACAAAACACAAGGTACTAGCTATGAGTATGAGGAAAGAAAAGACAAAAAAAATTCCCCCAAACAGAAAAATACTTAAACAGCTGTCTCCTTGAAACCCAAAACCTGACACAGCCGTAGGGTAGAGCACTGGCTGGCAGGCTAAGCCCACACAGCAAGTCCTCTGAGGGTAAATTAATCCTGTGCAGAAAACAAATGAGGGATGTGAATCTTCAAGGCAGTTAGGGAATTACATTCTGTCCACACACTCTTATACCTAACCTTTATTGTCCAATTATCTTGCTGGTCTCAGGTCTTAACCAGCAAAGTACACAACAGTGTGAAAGTCCTGATGCCTCTGGCATCCCACAGGCTGCTGTCTGCCCAGGGAGCTGCAGCCAGCAATGCCACGGCAAAGAACACCCAGCAATCCTGACTTCCACATCCCATAGCAGATTTACCCTAAAAATGCTACCAAGTGCCCTCATCTCAAACAGCCCTTACCTGTCTCCTATAGTGTCCAACAGCTAGTACACAGACAAACCACACGAGTATGGACAAAGGCATGAATGTTTCTTCCAGGAAATGCACACAGCTTCCCAAAAGTTGTGTCATCAGCTGTACCAATGCCCATCCACTGCACATTTGTTTAATTGGTTCTTGAAACCACTCACATTTCCCAAACAGCCCGAGGCAATGAACTCTGCAATCGCACACAGTGCGCAGACAACTCCTCCTCTCTGTGCTTTTTCAGGCTCTGTCCCACTTGTTCCAACTCCTCCTTGCACAGCAGCTTTTCCATACTTCAGACGCTCTTGGTCAACTTCCCCACCACCGTCAGCACGGTGTGACCATCCCTCGAGGCAGGCACACCGGCCACCCCCGCTGAACACGCTCACGTCACATGGTCCAGCAGCAACACAACAATGGGGCTGATTTGTACTCCTTAGGAAACTTACTCCCTTTATTTCCCTTCCTGACCACTTCTGAGCCCTGATCTCTACACAGCCTGCAATGGCTTCAGGTTATTTTGCAAGCAGCACAGACTCACTGAGAGCTGTCCCTGGTGCAGAGCAGGAATAAATACATCTGAAAGAGCAGTCTCTTACCCCTGCTAGCAGAGGTTTCCTTTGCCTCTGTGCTGCCCAGCCACCCAGGATCACCAGACCCCTCCGCAGCTGCTCGGTGTTTCCCCTGGTCTCAGCAGCCCCTCTGGAGACAAAGCCAGCCAAGCTCAGACTCAGCCCTTCTTCCCCTGCTCTGCAGATCTGTTACCACTATTCAAGAGTGAGGATCCCAGAAAATCCCCGAGGAACTTCTGCGATGTTGCAAAACCTGACCGTTTGCTTTCCTACCTGCTAGGAAGCCACTAATCCACGACAGGAACCATCTCGTCCCACGACAGCTTAACAGTGGCTTTTTCTGAGGCTCCTGGAGAGCAATATCACCAAAACCTTGAAAATTCAAGGTCTCCCTCTCTCCACGTTCATGAACTTCTGAAAATGAGAGAAGAGGAACTATGCAGATAGATTTGAAATGTGACCCTTCTGCAAAGACATGATGAGACTTCTTCATTAGTTCTTACATATTCTACAGGTGTTAGATATCTTTATTATGTTTACTAGTCTGAAGCAATGGATCCTACCAGAGTCCCTCTGAAACATAACCATGTCAAATAACACCTCTAATTTAACTTAAATGATTATTTGAGAGATGTAACCCCTGGGGAAGGACATATGCGGGAATCACGTCCACCTGGTCTACCATGCCTCTCCTTGGTCCTGCCATTCATACATCAGATCATTCAGCTGCAGTTTTCTTCTCTCTGATAGATGCACAACAGCTTTTTACTTTAGCAAGGTGTAACACAATCTTTTTTTTTTTTTAGATAATGTGATAACTATTTCATATTTAAACTCAGAGCATTTACATTTCTTTCCAGATTTCCTTCATTTATGCATTTCCATCTGTAACCACACTTATGCCATGCCTGCCCACAAAGTAGGAAAGCTTTGTTCCCAACTTTTGCTCGTGTATTTTTGAATGTTTTTATGCTGCCCTACATGAACATTTTATACTTAACTACACCTTTCTATCTTTTTTTTGTACATTCCCAATGCTAACCCTTTCCTCTACCCAACACCCTCTGTAAAGCATCTCTGAAAAGAGCAGTGGCTGGTACCAGAGGCTGAACGAGTTCCCACGTAAGTGTGTGGAAAAGAGGAAAGACATGTAGGTGTAGGGCAGGAATTCTTCTGTTCAAAATAATATACTCAAGGAAACCTAAGAAGAGAAAAAAATTTGGATTCAAAAAGTAACCTCAAAACCATATCTGCTCTTAAAATTCCCTATTCCTGTCCTGAGGAAAAAATATATATCAAGACCCTTAACAGTATTAAACAAACTATGCTCATGCCATTTTGCAAATGAAGAAGCTCCACTTTCCACATGCTTGACACACCAGATGAAAGGTGATAAAACGTTTTCCAAGATAAAGGTCTGTTCCTCTGGAGCTAAGTTTCAGATCTCTCTGATACCTTATTTTAGCCCAGCCTGTTAATCCAACTGTGTGTATCATGATTTTGTAAATATATAAGCAGGGAAGGCTTGCTTCTAGCAATTCTTGGTTTCCTTCCAAAATATCACTGTGCTGTGAAAATAAAACATCTGTTGAGCCATACATTTAGGCGTTTCCAATGCCACCAAACAGAACAAAACAGAAAAGGGAGAATGAGGAAACTTTACATAGAGATTTGAGGGGAAAAAAGCATTTTACATGAGAAATGTGGTTGAATTTCAGGTAACACATTGAGGAGCTACACAGGTGACTCGTAATGAAATAAATCCTTCCATTAGTCCTGCCTGCATTAAAAATCTCTGCATGTGCCAGTGAAAATATGTTGCTGTCACACCTGAAAAAAAATCTTCCCAGGAGAACAGGAGAGGCAGATTCTGGAGGGAGGCACAGGGGAAAGCTTAAGCATGTGTTTCATTTTGGTTTTACATGTCAACAAACACTGGGACTTAATATAAGTCAGAAGCCTTAATTTCTGGCTGTGTCAGCCCTTTATTCCTGCTCTTTTCTACATGCCATATTGGTTTTGGAGGGTGGCTCTGCCTGGCAGCACTCTGCCTCCCCCTCTGCCCTCATTAAAAGGCAGCAGCTTTGCTTTCACTCCCCGCAGAGGCTTTGACAGGCACCTGCAGAACCACAGTCACCGCTGGCCACCGAGAACCAAGGCGAGAGGTGAACCACCCTGCTGTGGCTTCCCACCCCTCCTCCTGCCATCCCAGCAGGATGCCACCACAGCTCTGGCCCTGGACCAGCCCACACCAGGCATAGTCTTAAATGAAGTGCATGTTTGGAGCTGCTGGAGCGCAGCTCTGATGAAGTACCTGACATTAACAAGTATTACATATGGGATGACAAACCCACTCCACTTGCGCTATGATCAGATGACAGTAATCTTGATGTTTGTGGGGGAATCCACTGAAACCATTCTTAATACATATTGCTGTGCTCTAAATGAGTTCTTAAACCCTTCTTTTAATAATTCCTAATGGGTATGTTATATGGATCTAGTAGCTTAACCATGGTATACATGGTTTGGAGTTTTACCATGAAAGTATTCTAAATAATAATAATAATAAATAAATAATAATAATAATAATAATAATAATATTTAAGTTAAAACTGCTAATACTACTAATAATAATAAGTTAAAACTGCTTTCTGAGTCACAGGATCTCACATAAATCCAGGATATCAGATTTATCAGTGCTTCATCTAAATAAAGGTTTACATGTTAGTCTTGCTAAAGAGGGTGCTTTTAGTGGCTCATAATATGGACTCCAGTTATGAAATATATTGAGCTAATTAATGAGTGAATGTAGTGGACCATGCTTAGCATCCTGTTTGGTGGGTTACTTGCCCAGAGGGACAGCATGTGTATGAACTCCATAACAGGATCAAGCCCTCAGCTGGTAGGACCAGCACTTCTCCCTGACTAAACCCCACTTTCTTCCCCACAGACAGACACCTGCTGAATATTCCTTGTTTAACAGCAATGGACAGGAAAGAGACCCCAGCTGCATGGGGTGTCTGCATGCCCCAGGCCAGCCCTGCGCTCTTGCAGCGTGCTCCCACTTGGATGCAGTCAGTCAGATGGCCACCATGGCAGCTCTCAGTGCAGCTCAACACAGAAGCCATTTCCTGATGGGCACATGCCCATGGGAGTCTCTCTCAGCAAGATCCCTGGAAACTCCTCTTGATAACAAACCTTTTCCATTTCTAGAACTGCCAGTTTCATGTTCAGTTGGAGAAAGAAGTACATGCATGAACAGTATCAATTCCCAAAAATGCTGCTTCTTCTCCCATACCCAGAGCCCCCATGTCAGGGCTTTACAAGCGAGGCTTTCATCATCAGTCAGCTTTATCACAGCCATTCCCACACTGAAGCCAACAGTAAAAATTGCCCTACCCTGTACCCTGCCCAACTTTAAAAACCAGGATGCAATAGCTCATTTATGACTATTTACTTTACATGGAATATTACACCTTTAAATCATTCCCCACCAAGCATATGTTTCTCTACGATGTTTATCCCTCAAAATGAAAGGGGGAAGCTTCTTTATTTTAAATTAACGGCATGTGGCAGGTCAACACTTTAACGCCTCTGCAAATATCACTGCACGCCAGGACACGTAATTGGTGTTCCATGGCCCCAGGACAATAAAACTCCCTGTGTGCCAGCTGCAGAGACACTACCCTTCAGGATACTATGTCTGACACCAGCCCTTGGCAGGTGGGGACAATGTCCTCCTTCTGGCTCAAGGACAATGCAACTCTTTACAACTTGCACAAGGAAGTATCTAATTCAATTTAACCTAAGACCTAGTCTTTCACTAAGTGAAATAAACTTGCACAAGTCTGGATCTACCATTGCTAGTTTTCAGTTCAATAGCACTACCAAGATTTATTTTTCCCTACATATCCAGAGTTCATCCCTGTTGAGGATGGCAGGGCTAGCTAGCACTCAACAGCAGTGTTCTACCACAACAGCTTCACTGGAAAAAAAGAAGCAAAGTGTCAGTTCTGGCCACTGACTTCAGAAAGCCCTACTCAAACTACTCTTATGTTAAGCAAAACACATCCTGGATTACATTTAAAATAAATTGGTTTTCACTAAGAAATCCGTATTTTATAATGCAAAGACACATATACCTGCGAAGACTGTTTATCAAGAAGTATCAGGTGCTAAAAAAAAGCAATTTGAAAAAATGGCAATTAAGAGAGCATTAGAAAGGACACCCACTAGAACCCATCAAAGCAAACAACTACCAGAGAAATTGTAAAAGCAATCATGTAACAAGCAGTTCAATTATTTATCCAGTAAAAATCAAAGTAGTTCCTTCCTATGCAAGGAACTTGAGGCATGGAATACAAATGGAAACTTCAAAATTAGAGCAAACTATTTTGTCTCTGATAGAAAAAGAGGCAGGGAAAAAAAGTGTTATGATAATCAGATGTTTTTCCACTTGTTGCTGGAAGGAGGAAAACACCATGCTTGAAACACATGTAAAGCTTACTGGGTGTTGCATTAGCTGACCTACCAGAAGGACGGAACGAGATACCGAGGCGGTGGGTCACATCTCAGGCATAGGGATGTAACCCAACTCCCTGTTCCCCCTCTCTCCTTACTGGCTGAATTTCATGTAACCACGCCCCCTTGAGACCTCCCTTTTTATACCAGTCGCCAGAGGCCACGCCCTCTCTTTGGCACTGGGATACCACCAAGGAAAGACCTTTTGGACTTCCTTGGCTGAGGGCCTCCTCTCTTCTCTAGCGGCGCATGGAGTCGTCAGCATTCGTGGGTTTGGCAGCACAGGCGAGGATTGGTAAGCAGGCAGTGCTGCCACGCGCGAGAATTTCTCTGTGAGAGGGATTCCTCGAACAAGCCGCTGCCAGCTCGCCTTGCCGACCACGTGGTGCGCTAAACAACTGGGGTTCTGAGAGGTCAAGAAGGCAATAAAGGCCACTTTAATGTGTTTTCTCACCGCCTCCCAGTGTTTTTAGCCTGTTTTCTTCCCCATCAGAAAACCAGGTGTAAAGCCTGGAAAGCACTACCCAGCTCCTGCTCCCAAACACATCACTGACTTCCTACAGTTGGCACTTCAGAACCAAGTCTGGCAGCAGAGCATGCAGATGACAAGTGGATTGGGCCATTATGGATCTGAACCACATCCCCACTCCTTTGAAGCAGGCAGTTTTCTGCCCTCTAGTATTTAAGACATTTCATGTACATGGGACTTTGTGCCTCCCCCAGGAAGGACGCCAACCCATTGTGCCATCCCTGCGGATGAGCAGACAGGAGTAACTTGGTCACTACCCACAGCAGCAGCAGTTCTTGAAATCTGCAGGATTATTGCTTTCCCAGGGTGTCACGAATGGTGGCCATTCTTCCCCAGGTGTGCACAGTGCTGGGGAGAAGCACAGCCACAGTCAGTCCCCTGCTGTTCTCCTGGGCCCCATACACCCACAAGAGGCTCTGAAGTGCTGTGGACACACAAGTGCAGCCAGCACGAGCTGAGCCTGAGCCTGGCACCAGCACCATGGGCGGGCAGCTGAGTGTGCAGGGGGCATGGAACAGAGGGCAGGGAACCTGAGAAAGCAGGGAAAAAGGGGGGAAAAGGGAGACTAACAATGAGCCTCAGCACAAACGTATTTTTCATCAAAGCCAGGTAATGACTTGCGGCATGGAGGGAGAGATCTAGACAGGTAATTCCAACAGAAACGTAAGTTGATCCCTAAAGCAATAAAGGAGGCACCAGACATTTTTGTATCTCCTCCATTCAATATTGGCTCTCATACTGCCTCTAGTACAACACGTTTCTGCAGTCTTAGAAAGTGGTTGTAAGACTAAAAAAGCTCTCTGAGCCTCCCAGAGCAATGAAAGGTCCTCATCTTCTCCCACAACCAGCCAGCCCTTTGGAAGGATGGATGAGATATGAGAGGAAGGATGACACATGGAGGAATGGGAGGAGGAGGTTATTGCCAAGGGCTGGACTCCTGCTCACAAGCACACACAGCTCCTTCTGGCCACCCAGTGCCATCTGGCCACAAAGACACCAGACTTCCTCCTTTATAAAGGCAACTCTCCCCAGACACAGAAGTCAGGCATCTGTCATGCCTAGAACGGATGCACCCCTGTGCAGACAAGGAGACTGCAGAAACCCAGCAGAGATGTTCCACATGATGGTGGTGGCTGCCAGCTGCTGGGGGTGACTCATAGGACACCCTGGAGGGACACCATGCCTAACTGCTTTAGAGCAAGAGCTGGGTGTTTCTAACAGCAGTGATCTCGCTCAGTGCCACAACATCCCACAGTGGTCCAGACTGGGAGAGGATCTGATGCCCCCTGTAGCACAAGGCCATTTCTTTTTACTGCTCAACATCCAATCCAAGCTCAAAGTGGAAAAGCACCAGGCTTAAAGTTCACCGAACATTAAACAAGGCTGACTTTTGATCCGGCTCAGATCAAGTTTTAGGTTAAAAGTTACTCATTCATTTTATTTAAACAAATCTGCCTACCTTTACTCCAGTACACTTCTAAGGGACAAGTTTTTAAGCACTTCAGATGGGAACGCCACCATAGTCTCATGGGACCTGATCTTAGGTGACCCTTCATCTTCCCTTTCCTTCCTTCTCCTGCCAAAAGGATCCTTAACAGCAATGTACCCCGCTCTCCTCTCCACCAACTCCCCTCCAGGTTAACAGGATGGGAGCTTGGCTGCTACCATACTGTGTTTTAAGCTTGCACAAGCATCTGAAGATACAAAGTCCTGGATATCTCCTGACAAGAGGCACACAATTTTTTTCCCCCCTCATGCTGTCATACCAGTATCCCCTGAGGCTAAACTGGCAGAGAATCCTCAAGCCCTGAGTATGCTGGTTAGAGTAACGCCTCTCATGTAGGAAGAACCACAGCACTTTAATATTAAAGCAAAGAAAAACAGCAGAGCAGCCTAGCAAAGTTGTCTAAAACTATTTTAGGATTTTTAATTTGCATTTCACTAGTCTTTTTGTTTGTGGTTTTGTGGTTTGGGGTTCTTTAAAAATTATTTTTAAGAATCAGGCCAATTCAGCTAAGGTGGTTCCGTTCCACTGAAACATGTACTCTCTCTCGGATTTATAACAAATACATGTACTTATATATTTACATCCATATCCTAATCTGGTTTTGAGTTAAGAAATAATGCATTCATAATACAGTGATATTTCAGAAATAAAAGCTTTTTCTTAAGCTGTCCAATATGCATATAGGCCAGAGTTGTATGTTGTCAAGGGAAATTACTTTTACATGGCGTTAGCTCTGAATTTTTCTTCCTCACTCTAAAGTAACAAATATAGAAATCACTAGTAAAAATGCATCAGCCTGATGAATATTTTCTGAAGTCTGCTAGAACAGCAATTTAATTTTTTTTCCCCAAAGTACAAGGCTAAAAATTATAAGCCTATCCCAGTTCATAGGTTCTTTATCTTGTCTGGATCTCTGTACAGCATTATCTGTAGGCATCTCAAACAGAGGAAGCACCAGTGCTTCAGAAACTTGCAGCAAACCTCCCATGCCATTTTTGGGAGGTCTTTAAAAGCTGACTGAACATCAGAGCTCTTTTAGAGATCTCAGCAGATTATGGCACAAAGAGGTGAAAAATCACTTGCATGAGAGCAGGGGTGCAGAAAAGAAATTCCCCACACACTCGTCTGGAGGCGCCGGCTCCCTCCCCTAAAGCCTTTGACGCGGCCAAGGCGCCGCTGCTGCTGCTGCCAAGGCAGATGAAAGCCCTGTGCTCTTCTCTGCCTGATCCCACAAAGCAGCAGCCCCGTGCTCTGCTCTGCCTGATCCTACAAAGCAGCAGCGCTGGTGCCGAGCACCTGTCACCAACTGCCGTGGTTTGTGCAAGAGTTGTGTTCAGAGCCCAGGGATGCACAGAGCTGCATGGAGCAGGGGAGGGAGGCTGGAGGTGGCTATGTGTGCTACCCACGAGGAACTGGGCGCCTTCCTACTGTGTCTGCATCTCTGGGACTCTCCTCTTCCTCCTGGGAAATCTCCCCTAAGGCCCCTCACATCCCTTCCAGCATCCACACAGCACAAGGGGATGCCCTAATTTCTGTGGCCTTTCCCCACAGTGCAGCAGCAGGAAGCTACCTTCCTTCCTTGGTAAGGTCCCGCCGCCAGCTATCCTCCCACCCTCCACTAACCTTTCTTCTTGGAAGTCCTTCCCTTATTTTCAGTTTTGGTCAGCTTTTCCCTCCATCTCTCCCAGATCCACTGCATGCAGTGCCTGTCCCAGGCTCAAATCCTCTGCTCACCCAGGTATTTCAGAGCTCATGCACAAGTCCCACAAAATGCTTCAAGTGCAAAGCAGTGTCTGAGATGAGTGTCGCCTGCCACAGGACCTGAGAGAGAGGAGAAGCCACAAGCACACAGAAACAGGCTGCTGCCACCAGAGTGGCCACAGAGCCACAGACACCAACACCCAGCTCCTGACAGAGCTGCCCCAAACTGATAGCACTGGTGTGACTCTCTCTAAAGCACACACGAAACTGCAGCCAAAACAAGCAGATGGGGTCACACTGCACTTCAGCACAAGCAGAATTAATTGCTCTGCTCATCTTACACAACACCATTACATGTGCATCATCCCGTTATCCTGAAGGGAAACTATTTTAGTACATGATTGAAGGCTTTGCTTCTGGTGTCCACTTGTCTGGACACCCACCTTGGAAAAACAGTCCTAAACCTTGACACAACACACCAAAGTGTACCCCTACCCTCTCCTCTGCCTCTGACCATCTATGCCCAACACACAATAAGCCCTCTTCTCCAACAGGCAGGCTCTGCCCCTTTCTAAAGCAGGAGGGGGTCAGAGGCTCCCACATTGACACAGGGAGCACTGTGGCATGAAGGGGATGTGTGCCTGTTTTTGGTTTTACTTCCCTATTTCAGATGCGCCCAAAGGAAGAAAGGAAAATCCCTTTTCCACTTCAGATATTAACATATAAAACAGTGTAACTGCAAGAGGGTGGGCAGAGATACAGGTATTACAGACCAAATACATCACTTTGCTGGTTTTCAAATACCCATCTCTTCCAGCAGCCTTGCCATCTTGCAAACCAGGCCTAGTCTGAAACCAGACTTAGTAACAGAGGGCTGGGTTTGACTGTTCGACAGGAAGACTTCTGAGCATTTCATAAGGGGCTCAAAATTTTGTTCTGGCACAAACAGGTGGTGACTCTTCAGTGCTACCAATGCTCATTAAGAGAACGAATATCTCCACACAAAAAGTCTATCTGAGCTTGAAAGGTGAGCTTGGCCTTGGGTTTCAGCTGTCCCAAAGGCAGGCACCCAGTCAAGGCCAATAGTCCCAGTCCCTGCTGCCTATCTGTGCCTTGCACATGCACGTGGATTTGCCCTGTGCTGCCACAGCCTCAGAGAGGATGGCTCTCATGTCCACATGGGATCCAGCTATCTCACCAGCTCACCTGGCATCACACCCCAAAGTGACATCTTTGTCTAGCAAGCAGAGGATTTCCACAGAGGAACAAGGAAGAAAAACAAAACTAAAAACCCCCTTGTTTCTGTACAACAACCAAAACCAAGAAGTTTTGCAGCAGAAGAGCTCCATGGCTGACCTGCTTCTTTAATCCTTTATTCTCCACCCAATGCCACCCAACCAGAAATCAAGCTTTCTCCAGCTTAGTTTTCTTCTTTCCCCATGAAAAGAGCAGCTGCCAGAGATGCCCAAGACAATGGGCCATGCTTTTTCTTTTCCACTCACCTACCTCCAGCAGAGCATTCCCACTCCTGGCAATGCTCCTCAGGCTGCATACTGCTCTGTCTTGACCTCTGTGCAGATTTTGGCTGCTCTCTGCCCTCTTTGGGGCTGGAAGCCCAGCATCCCCCAGGCGGGCAGGCTGCTGGAACTCCACCACCCTTGCCCAAGCATTACAGTTTGCAATGCTAAAGGTAACACAACACTGAGAGAGAGAAGTGTTGCTCAGCCAGAAGGTAAGAAAGGGTGGTGCATTTTCCATATTAAAGATCAGGTTTTAAGTGGAGGAGAGGACATTAGCATGATTCCAGGGGAAGAGGAAGTAAGGAGCAACAGCTGGCACTCTTGATGCCAGCAAGTTAAACATTTAGAGAAGCAGCTATACAATGAGGTCCTCCCAAACCTTCTTCACACATGAAAACAGGCATAAACCAAGTACTTACATTTGCAGTTGCCTCTAAAAATGCTTCCTACCAAGTTAGCTTTCCCATGCGCAAGAGAAAAAGGGAGGTCCTAGCATCAGCAATAGACACTGCAATGGCTCACATGATACTCATCATCCTTGAGGACAACAGCCAAAGGATTGCAGTGCTGTGATAAGGGGCAGGATGCCAGTGGGGAAGAGTGATAGGAAAAGTAGTGGCACCACCAACAAAAGCACTTCAGGCATGATCAGCAGAGGTCAGCTGTGTAAGTAGGCAGCTAATTATTCTAACCTAGAGCCAAAGGCAATGTCCCAAAGGGTTTCTATGGAAAGCCCTTACCGAAATGAGCTCCAGTACACGTCTCATATTCATTTTATGCAAGTCAGAATAAACACTGGATATCAGACTCTTATCTCTGGCGCACAACCAATACATGTCAGCTTCTACAAGGGCTCTCACAAGAAGCAGAACAAATGTTTTATTTTGCTTTAAAAGAGAAATATAGGATAGTTGCTAAGGGAGTATCAGGGAACCCTCCTTGTTTCCTTTACCATCCTCCCAACTCTGCATGTAACATGAGACAGCCTCAGTGCAAACAGCAGTGCCTCAATGTATGTGGCCTTGTCATGCTGACAGCAGCCCTGCTCTGCTGCAGACATGTGGAAGTGAAAAAAGGAGCAGGGAAAAAAAAGAGGAAGAGCCATGGTCGTCACCTTTATCTCCAGGTTCCTTTGCTGTCCACAGAGGTTCCTGTCAATCCCTTCCAGGCAGCAGCAGATAGCCACGTAAGATCTGTAGGAGATGTCACCAAGGGCAGCACATCTGTGCTCTCCATGCAATTCTTCATGCTCCCATGTCCCTTTTAGTTGAGTTCTCTAGCCTAGGAAAGAAATTAAGGTGAAGATGTTAGACAGCCACATCAGACTGATCAGAAACCACTGGACAGGAGACTACAACCACCAGCCAGGACCACACAGCAAATCAGCAGTGGCACAGAAACACCCAGAACATGCGGATAGCGATGTGTCCACACTGCGTGTCCTGGATAAGGCCAACAATCAAGCTGGTGACTCCTTGAAACATTACTTGCATAAAACACCACACAGAGCCTTGTTTTGAAGGCAAAATCTGCTGGTGAACACCTGCTAGCTGCAGAACTTGCCAGAGTCTAATGCCAAGAGCCAGGGCGAGCTGGTAATGCTGACATCAGGGCAGAAAAACTCACCCTTAGTGCTGGAGGTATAGGTCCCTAAGGACATCTTAAGAATGCAGCCTGTACAAAAACATGTGCAAAGCCCATCAAGGATCCTTCTCCCACTGAACCATCCACAGCAAAACCTGCTGCCTACTCTGACACAACAGAGCAGTGATGCACAGCAATTACCTGATGACCTTTGCTGGAAACACAAAAGAGCCTTTACAGAGCTTATATTTCTAACCTCTCCTCTACTTCTAAAAGAAACTCAGTGTAACTGCAGCACATGTCCAAAAATCCTCTTAAATAAGATATTAATCACAAGACTGTTTAGCAAGCAAGAGCACACGGTCCACTTGAGGAAACACTGCCTCCCGTACTTATCCTGCCCTGGGCAAGTTTCCAGTGTATGTGCATGGCTTGGCATATGTTCCACCTCGAGTCCAGCAGCTCAGCTTTCTGCTCTCAGTAGGGAGCCCAAGCACTCACAGCTTAGTAAGAGGTCCCAGTATATCCATATCCCAAATCACTGCCAGCTTGAACCATCCAAGGACCCTAACCCACAGCAGCACACCACAGCAGGGGAGGGAAAGCAGTGGGAAAAAGGTAAGCTTAGGTTTTATACATTTTGTGTGATGAAGAAAAGGAGGAAGATGGGGAAAAAGAGAGGTAAAAAGCAAGAAAGGAGAAAGATATTAAAATGAGGGGTGCTGCTCATGCCAAGAGACATTAGCACACAATGCCCTACCATGAGCACTGAGGTCCCACCAGCACAGGCTGGTGAAGTTTCCTGCCAGGTGAGAAAGAGTGAAACTAGAATGATACTTGAGGGTTAGGTCAAAAGAGAAAAAACAGAAACAGCTATCTGCTAGACTGAAAAATAACATTCTTTGTGTTTGCCAGCCTGCAGCAGTACCTCAGCATAGCTGCATCTTTGAGAAGCACCTCACTGAGCAAGAGGTCAGCCATCACAGCAAGTGAGGAAATTTTGACAGGCAGACCCCAGGACAGCTGTAAGGCAGTCCAGGAAGGCTGAATGAGTCATGGTGAGCCAGAGCCTGAGTACATTTATATGCCAGGCTACATCTTCAGCAGGATCCCCTTGCTGCAGGCTGTGTTCCCACCAGGCTTTGTGGCCTGCAGAAAGGGTGCATTTAAGTGAGAAAAATGATGCAAAGAGGAGATAAAAGGGATGCAGAGAAGCACAGACAATTGAAGAAGCCTGGCACACTGGTTGTCCAGCCAGGCAGCACTTCTTCAGGGACAGCAGTTTTAAAAACATACAGCAATCCACCCCTGGCTACCTGCTCCCTGCTGAAGTCTGCCTTTATACGTGACTGGAAAGTGAGCCCAGAGATGCCATCAGAGGCAATGCAACTTCTGCCATGGCAGAGCCTGGGCAGGCACAGAGCTGTAAGAGGAAGCACAGCAGCCAAGTTGAGGCCAAGGGAGCTCCCCAGCCATCCACCCACTCCTTCCTGCTAACAGGGCAAAGTGCTCAAAAATATTTACCAGCGTCTCTGGGAGGCAGAAGGATCAAGGGGACATGTTCCCCTCACCAAAGCAGGACAGCAAGAGTGCCTGCTCAGGAGCACCTCTGACAGCCCAGCACCTTCCAGATGTGCACAGAGCCTATGCTGGGTGCTGAGAGCCACCAGCTGCAGAGTGGGCAGTGTCCCTTGGCAGAGCTTGAATTCTCAGCACTTGTTCTGAAAGCCATGAGCACGAGAGTGATCAGGCCTCCTCGCCTTCTGGTCAAACCAGAGTTTGAGGAATTCATCAGCACAACATTTCTACAAGTTTCCCCACCAGGAACACAAGCAGATAATTATTAAAGAGACAACAGCTTGAAAGATGACAAGGTTAAGTAGGGGCCCATAATTACCCCCTAATTCAGAACAATGTAAAAGTTTTCATTAATTTATCATTAATTCTTCTTCCCTTCTAAGACAGAGGATCTATATGGAAAGATCCTGGAGGATGCTATAAATTGAGTACCAGCCCAGGTGAGTTTGTCTGCCTGAAGGGATTTACCACACTCTAGTAACATTCAGGCTCCAGTGTGACAGGTCTGTGCACTAACAGCCAGTAATCACCAGACTGTGGGACCAGGAGGAGGAGGCAACTGCCTCCTCTGTCATTCAGCAACCCCTCCCACTGGCAGTCAATGGAGACTTATGACTTAGCTTCTTTCTACAGTGAGGAATTACTTCTCCTTCCCACCTTACCAGCTACAGCATAACCAATAGCCTGATGGATGCTTTGGCAGAAGAAAACATCCTGTTGTCTTGTAAAAGAAATGGTATTTGTTTATTGCTTAATTGTTAATGCTGATTCATCCCAAAGTTAGAAATCTTGCCACCACAACTCTTCCAGAATGCAATAAGCAAAGCCCTGCCTGTCAAGTTAATCACAGTTAAATGGAAAATCATTAAAGCCTCTGCAGAGCACCAGCCAGGAATGCCCCCAAACCCCACAACACAGAGGCTCAGATGGGGAGCCAGCATGGCTGGGAGGGCACAGACACTGGCTGGGGAGCAGGGGCACAAATAATGCCACCACTGACAGGGACAGCTGCAGCCTCTGGTCACACCAGTCAAATGAGAAGATGTGAGGAATAAAGAAGCCAGGATGGGGCAGGTCTACCAGGCACGGGGGAGCAGGATGTGAAACCCAGACAACATCTCAGACAAGAAATGGAACGAGACACTGAAGAGCTTCAGACCAGGACTGGTCCATGGAGACAACTGAGGCAAGGACTGGAAGGTAGGCTGGGAACAAGCTTGAGGAGAAGCAATGACTGGAGCAAATACCTGCTCTCGGGCCACTGGCAGAGCCCATGGTTCCCCTGGTCGCTGGTGTTAACCAGCCAACAAATCCTGTCTGCACAGCCTATCCTCCCCACCGAGGGTCCATAGGGAGGACAATGTTTCATTAGCACTGCCCGTTGATCATTCAAGCAGGATGAGCTTATGTGGTGGACTTAGGAGCCCAGCCCTCTCCTCTATCCATAAAACACAAAAAGGACATCATAATCTTGCCCCTCATTTTTTCACAGCACACTCCTTTCACACAGCAGAAGCATTCACTGAATGACAGCACTGAAATAACATTCTACCTGAGTGAGTTTTTTTCCATCAGATTTTTTTTTTTTTAAGGTGTAGTAAATAAGGCACAACAGCCAGATAAAGTCTCGGGAGAGGCAAACCAATGTTGACAAAGAAGTGATTCCGGCCTTGCTTCTTTTACAGCTGCTATGAAATCAAACAAACCTTAAAATAAACTTCTCACAACCCTTGTTGCCAGACCCTTGCACAAGGACAGACCCATGATCAGGTCTGTACATGGGCTGAGCTCTCAGCCACAAAACTCCATTTCATGGACATCAGAAATTAAGAGGAGAGAATTCCTGGCAGCTTCCCAGAAGAGCACCCAGAACTGGCTGAGTACCCTGTGCGTGCCTCAGCTCCCCAGTTACAGAGCTGCTTTCCCACAAACACACCATGAACTGCAGCTGCTCAGACGTTTACGAGCGGCACCACAGAGGAGCATATTGGACAACTTCTGTTTCTGTCCTTGGGGCAGGGCTTAAGTACACAAGTAAAGCACAACCTCAGAGCTGTAAAAAGGAAAATAAAAACCCCACCAAACAACCAAAAATACAGATCAGTTATGCAAAATGAGCAAGGCAGAATCAAGCCAAGCAGCAGCTGTGGAACCACACAATCAGAACCTGCAGCGCACACATGTCAGATTTGGGCTGTATAACTTAAAAGCTGTCCTGCCTTCTGAGAGCCTGGCTCTGCAACCCCTTCTGTATTTCCAGAGAAAAATACAGAAGTCCTTCTACTTTCATTAAAGATCCATTCCCTTTTATTAAAGCAAATTCTAGGACAAGTCAAGGGCTATTGCAGACCACTGGCAATTAATTCTGTAAGTTGGCAGTTTGTGCTTAAGCAGAAGAATGATCATCATCTCAGAGGAATTGGCTCTGTGCAAATACTATACCTTCAGCAGCACCACAGAAGACCAAGAAACCCAAAATCATCCCTTCTGCACAAGAGAGGCTTGGGAACCAAGGACACAGAGAGCAGCAAAGGCACTCAGGCAGTGCCTTAGGCAGGGATCTGGGACTGATGTGATCACTGCTGCCAGGCCTTAACCTCTGCTACCCAAAACAAGGTACAGCCTCAAGGGCAGGAATTGAAAATCCAGTTACTGATTGCTAGGTTGGCCACAGGCCTGGGGAAACACAGACCCAATTATCAGGACACCCTAGAGACGAAATCCCCTGCTTTTGCGCTTTGTTCCCATGAATAGAGAAACTCACCTGTTGCAAGGCAAGTTGAAGCAGGACTTTGACTCCCTGCACGTATCACCAGGATACGATGCAGCAACAGGGACAGAGCCAACCTCCACAGCCACAACTCAAGCAGGAGCAGGAGAAAGATGATCTATGCAAGTTATGGCTGATCCAATCTCTCATCCAGCCAATCTCTCACCAGTCTTGTCCCAGCAATGCCCCAGCAAGATCCTTTTTCCACACCTACCAACTCAGAAGTTTCTCACTGCTTTCCCTAGGTACTGCAAAGACCAACATTTCCATTTCAAACCCATCTTGCTCAAGATGAACTGAACTTCCTTGATCCTCCTCCCCAAACCAGAGCTAAAGAATCTCTTTCTCCAGTCAGCATCACCAAATTAGCTTCTCTACAGGCCTTTTAAAAACTTTTAAAGTTTTTGCACCTCATCTGCTCTGAACCATTACACCCATTTTTTGACACAAACACACAGCTAATAGTCTCCTGGTAACTGGCTATAAAAAATTTCATTAGAACTACTGATAACACCAACAGCTAAATTCAGTTTTGTGAAAAATAATAAGTGCAACTACAGAGAAAAGAGGCAGAATGTATCTGGATATTTGGAGACTGGGTAGGGGTTTTCGCGGTATTATTTTTGGTTTTAGTTTGGGATTTTTTTTTTTTCCCAAGAGTTTGTTTTCATGAAACCTAAGAGAAAGAAAGCCAAAGATGTGGGGCAGCTAAAAGATGTTCAAGGACCAGAGAGACCCAAAGCTGTCTAGGAGATGGCTGCTTAGGAATCTGGCAGGAGCTGAAAGGGGCTAGAAGGAGCAATACTGGAAGGATGAGGTGGTTTCTTGGAGCATATGGCTAGCCAGGAATTTGGCCAAAGGAAATGCTCTAAAACAACTTCAAGATTGTAAGATGCAGCATTAAAACATGCCTGTGGGGCAGTCTCAGATGAGATGTAGGATATGATCACCTTCTCACCCAGCCGGAGTTTTTCACTTCAGAAAAACAGCCAGTGATGGAAAAAGCAAGCCACAAACCCTTTCCCACCAGCACAGCCTGTGGTTACTGAAACCCTAGCAGGTGGTCTTAGGGCAGCCATGGTGGCCCACACACTCCAAAAGTCATCACCACCATCTCACAGTCTCCAGCACCAGCTGGCCAAGAACAGTACAAGCTGGGGCTGCATACTCAGGGTAATGGGG
>VZTA01027685.1:32893-61254 GCA_013398855.1 Mohoua ochrocephala | reverse complement strand
GGGGCATTCTCTTCACCCTCCTCATCCTCCCGCCCCTCACGGCACAGCTGCGGAGAGGAGGAGCGGCTGCCTGGAGCAGCAGCCCCCTAGCCGCCTCGCAGCACATCCCGGGGAGCAGCGGGTGATACCGGGCTGCGGAGCGCAGCGCCAGCCGAGGGGGCTCGCTCGGTGCCGCACACGGCTGGGACAAAGTGCCTCACAACCTGCAGCACCCTCGGTGGGAGCCCCATCGCCGGCGCTGCCCGCCCTGCCTCGGGGAGCTCTGTGTGGAAAAGCACAAAAAGCGATCATACCGCATTACAGACACGGGCAGAGCCCCACGCTGGCGGAGCTGCCATCTAACTCCATCACTATGGGCTCATTTCGAACATACACTGCAGATACATCAATACTTCATTAGCGAGCGGCAGGCAGCTTCCCCCAGTACCTATTTTAGTGCGGCCCAAGGAGAGAGCCCTCCGGGCCATGGCTCCCTCAGGGCCCACCCTGCACCCCCAGGGATGCCCACAGCGTGGAAAATGGGGCACATGGCTACTGTCTGGCTGCAACTGGCTTCAGCCTTTAACTACTTTTGGCCTCTTCTCTGTCAAACAAAAGTACAACAGGGATCAGTGCATGCAATACATTTTGCCAAGCTATGTACTAATCAGGCTCCAGGCACGGTAACCTATTGTGATCGTAAAAGCTCAAACTCTGAGCCCTGGCCATGCAAGCCAAAACAAAGGTCCTGCTTAAATCAGCGCCGGTCCTCATTGGGGCTGCAGGACACAGTCCCACTGTACCTATCCTGGCTGCTGTGCTTCCAATGCTTAACTGGAAGGAGCAACCAAACTGTTTATGGGGTTCATCCATGTTTTTCCAACTTGAAAGGAGTTAGCATCTGGTGTGGGGTTCTATCCTACAAGTTTGTGTCCAAAATCAGCATCTCACTGTGCATTACTCCCACCTTGGCTGCTGATGATGTTCCCTCGCACGATGTACCTCTCTGCTCTCACTGGACGGAGCAAGGTCTGCACAAGGGCTTTCCAGCATCAGAGAACATGAAACATCTGCAGGGATACAAAAAGTATTACAAAATAAACCCTGATAAAATAAATAGCCCACAGTGCTGTTGCAGCGTTCAGGTTCATATTGCAACCCCGTGCACTCCCCACGTACTCTCATTACGGCTGGTACCAGTCTGAGCCAGGGGCTGGGGGGAGAGCTGATAGGGGAGAATCGTGGCTTTCATGTGCGATGCATCGTCTCCTGGTGCCTCTCCCCGGCTGCAGAGGGGCTGGATGGGATGTTCCCTGCAAGCAGTTCGATGCACTGCCTGAGAGAATCAGGGAGGCAGAGCCTGCTTGCCTGGACAAGGTGCAGGACTCAGGTTCTGGGTGAGTTTACACACTCCGTCGTGCCCTTCAGAACCCTTGGCTGACAGCGCTGCTCTTGGAGCATGAGCACTGGAGCTGGGGGTTCACAGCAGGCAGACACCTTCCTGGACAGGCAAAGTGGTTTAGGGCACTTCCTGGCCTTTAAAAGCTGGTTAAACCTTACATATGTGCTGAACCCGAAGACAGATGAGTTCCTGTGGCTCTTTTGAGTAGAGACATAAGTGAGATGGGCAGCTGGCCAGCCCACACTTACCACTAATTGGAGTATGTTTATGTGGATATTTGCTCAGAAAGGTCTTAGCCTGGGCTATCTTTCACTCAGCATCTTCTCAGTTCTTTCACACTTAGACCTTGTGGAGGTAGGTACCTGCTGTCAGTGCAAGAAGCTGCACAAAAGCCTCCTGCCCTCCCCTTCAGGGCTCCAGGTCAGGAACACACGGGCTTGCTTTCTGCCTCTTCCTTCTACCCATTCCCCTCTCACAGAAGTCCCCTTCTCACCGGTCCTTGGCTCAATCTCAGATTCCCCTTGTGCTCTGCTGCTTGCAGAAAGGAGCATAATTTAACAATTTCACCTGCCTGGATAGTACAGAAATCCTCAATCCACTGTAACACACTCCCCCCCCCCCCCCCGCCAGCTCATCCCTCCCTTCTTGCTGTAATGAGGTTTCAGACCATGAGGGTACCGGAACGGGGACCACCCATGGTGGAGAAAACCCTCCCCTTATCTTTGGAAACCCTTACAAAATCTGCAGATAACCGAAAGCAGTGTGCTAGAGCCCAGGACCCTCTGGGAGGGTGAACCTCACCCACTCACCTTGCCATGCCCCAAGGCAAGCAGCACAGGAGACCACAGGGAGAGTGAGGGAGAGCATCCAAATTCCAGAGGGTTGTGCTTAGCTGCGCTGGCTTTTTCAGGCTCATGACTCCTACCTTCCCGCAGAGCTTCTTTCTGAAGAACAAAGCTGGCATCAGCATCTTCGTCCAAGTCATTTTTTCCTATGCTGCAGAACAGGCAGTTCAGGGAAAAGTGCTGGGAATCATAGTCACCCCTCTTGATTTGTCACGCTAAAGAGATGGGCAGAGTCAGAAGAAGAAGAACAGCATATAAAAGTGGCTCTTGTCCAAGCATGCCCTTGTCCTGTCCCAGCCACATCCCAGGCCAGTTCAGGGACTCCTGTACCACCCCTGGCATCGGCAGCTGCTGCTGCTGCATGTCCCAGCACTACTGATTTTCTGAGCTGTATGTGCGTGACTTCTATTCATGACTGAATCAGTGGGGAAGCGGCACACTTACCCGTGCAGTGCTAGAAACATCACAGACCAGCACTCAGCTGCTCAATGAAGTGATTAATATTTATGCTCTGTGCCTGCTAATATTAGAAGTTCGGGAACAATAGGTAATGCTTTTATGGGGCTTTTAAACAGATTCTTCCTCAAAGACTCCTTCCTTTACCAAGAGGCCTGTAAAGGTGGGTTTGAGTGGCTTTTACATAAAAAAAAAAAAAAAAAAAAAAAAAACACATCTTCAACTCCTTAGCTCTTTTCTTAAAACTAATAGCTTTATGATTAAAAAGTTGCCACCTCCTCAATTGCCTGACCTGACTGTCCTTGAACTGCAGGAAAACCACACATGCTGGGCAGAGTGGTTGCAGGGAAGTCCCACCGTGCTTGGAATGTGCATGAATACCTTCACCCTGTGCAATGGCAGAAATTTTCTCCAGAAGCTTCTGGCTTCAGCGCAATGAAACCAGCTAACAAAAAACACTGAAATTAATCTCAACACCCCACATTGTCCTTCCTTGCTGCCAAAACCTGCATTCTTGACAGAGGTTTGTCTAACCTGGTCTTAAAAACGCCTGTTGGTGGAGGTATGCCAACCTGTATTTTTTCTAGTCCTTATTTATCCTGCAGTTGGAAAGTTTCTCTCAATGTCTTTTCAAAACTATTATTGTAATTTTCCCCTATCCACAGTGGGAGACCAGTTTACTGTGTTACTCTGTGGTAGTCGTTTATACACTTGAAGGCTTAACTCATCTACCTAGTCCTCCTTCCTCTGGATTAACCAATGCCAGTTCACTCTGCCTGCCCTCACAGGTTATGTTTCCAAGTCCTCCAGTCTTCCTTGCTGCCCATCTCTGGTTCTTCCCCAGTCAGGCTTTATCTTTTGACATCTGTCCTGAAGCCTGCCCTGCCCTGAGCAGAGGGAGAGGGTTGCATGGTGTGTACAAGTGCACTTCTGTCTGTATTCTTAATTTCAGTTATTCTTCTCATTCTGGGAATGTTGTTAGAGTCTCGTGTTCAGCCTGCTGTGCTCTGCACTGACCAAGGAATTTTTGGTAAGACTAGTGCCTTTCAGCCCCTGGCCAGGCTCCTCGGGCAGCAGCAGCCGCCAGACCTCTCCTCAGAGAGGGATGTTGAGCAGAGAGGAGCATGATGCCACTTAGCCCTCTTGGCCCCTGCACACGCTTTTCCTCCTGGCCCATTTAGGATCCTTGGATTCTTGCACAGACAGGATGAATATTATTTTCTGAATTCCCATGGGTGCCCTTTCCAGGCAAAAGTGAAGAAAACAAGAGATAGACCACAGTGTTTCATCCCTTGGCCCGCTCCAGTCTCCTGGGGCTGAGCAAGTCCACCAGAGCCCTTGATTCATTACTGTATGAATGAATGCCTGTGTTGTATTTATCTCTTCAGTTGGGACGTTGCTATTCAATAAAAATATGACACATTTAACTGTGGCAGAAACAACACATCCCAGGCAGCGGGAGCAAGGAGAAAGGAAGATGTATAATCCATGCTGGCACACACACAGCATATACACACAGCAACAATTAGGCAGGTTCAGTTGTCTCAGATCGCAGTTGCAGACGTTATAAATGCAAGTCTACACACAGCCCAAACTAAAACAGGCAGATCCCATCTTTTTGGCTGGAAAATTCTGTATCACTGAGTTGCCTTCCTTGGAAGAAAGAAAAATCTCACGCTGAGCTGGGATCCTGCTTGCAAATGATTGGGTCAGCACAAATCCCAACAGCCTGTGGGCTACGGTTTCTTCTCCAATTCTACCAGCACAAGCACAGAGTTTAGGATGGCACAGCAACTCATCCTCTCTTAATCTGTCAGAGGAGGGAGAAGGGGCCAGACCCTGAGCTGAGATGTGGCTCACCAGGGATGCCCCTGTGCTGTCAGAGCAGACTAGGTTTGCCTCTGTGCACAGCAGAAGGGTCAGGACAGGGGGGAAAGGTGTGAGGTAAAGTACACAGCACATCTTAAACACAGCAGACACTCTTTGCTCTGCCCAGGCACTGCATTTACCAGGCCCTGGTAGGGGGCTGGATTCTTTGCACAATCCGGGGCCTGGCAGGGTGTTGGATTCTTTGCACAATCCGGCCCCTACCCGGCAGAATGAGTGAAACCCAGTGTGCCAGGTCACGGCACCTGGGACTTTCTCAGATGTGGTTTTTGGTCACGGGGATTGACCACATTGCTCCTCTGCCTCTGGGGCCCCAGGCTGTGCTCTGGGCACAACACAACCCTATGTACACTATTTTATAAACTCCCAGGGCTGTGATTATTATTTTACAGCAGTGGGGCAGAACAGCATATGCACAGACACAGGTAACCCAGCCCCACTCACCACCCACCTCCTCCCACGCTGGCGCTGGAGGAGGTTGCCCTGAAGCCAGATCATGATGCACGGCAACATGCTAATGAGAAAAATCACACCACTCCCTTTGCTGTTATGTTCCAGCCAAGCTAAAAATAAACTGCAGGTAGAATTTTCTTTGTTTTCTTCACACGGTAGAGAAGATTCAAGTCCGAACAATGAAGACCTAGAATGATTCCTGCAACCAGCCTCCATTATTATGTACATTGCTGATGTCTTCAGCTCTTTGAGAGTATAAAGTGGGGAAGATAATGGCATTGAGTGTTATTTAGGTAAGAGAAGAACACATATACTTTTAAGCTTAGCAGCATCAGATTATGAGTGATGTTTTTCCCCTCACCCCTGCACATTACCTTGATCATCGTTAGAAAAAGGAAGAAAAGGGGACATGTTAGCCTTCCTACAAAGAAAATAAGGAAATCCTTTTCTGCAGATCATGGAGGTTACACAAGGTCAGCAGGGAGAACTTGAGGCCCTTGCTATTGCCACAGAACCTGCTGCCTTCCAAAGACCATTTGGTCTTAGACTGGTTAAGTTCAGAATGTAACTGAAACATCTTTAAATTACCGCATGAACATATAAGGTAATGTCCTAATTATGGAAGAAAGTCCAGTGTCACCTGCCCTGCGAGCCATAATCTACTAAGGCTACAGCAGGAGGCAACTGGGATTTCCCAGGTGAAGCAATTACAAGCAGAAAGGGATGGGGAGTACTGGTAATCTTTCACTGACTCATTTCCTGGAGGTAAGGCTGCTGCAGCCCATCAGTGCTCTGGAGGAGGAGGAGGAGGATGTCTTCCTTGGAGCACAGCCAGCAGTCTGGGAGGTCAAGAGATGAGCAAGAGAAATTTCCTTGGACAAGAACAGAGTTCCCCAGCCCAGGCTCTTGGGCAAGAGGAGCCCTCATGCAGAGTCTTGTTTCTTTCTCCTGGATGCTTGTTTTTTCAGGCTGGCAGGAAAAGTGCAGTTAACTGCAGCCACTCTATGGTCAGCGTTCATTCCTGGGGGTCAGCAGAGGCCAGTGCCCATCCTTGAAATATTTCCTGCCTGCAGAAGGGCTGCCCTTCCCTCTAGAGATGCAGAGTGCAGCTGTCACAGCCAAGACACAACCGTCAGCTGTCCCCAGTCAGACTTTGGTTGAAGAGAGACCCAAAACTTTGCTTACTTTGTGGTAATCCAGACTTTAGATAGCCTTGGATTATCCCCCTGGCCCAGCTCTGAGAGCAGCAGTCTGCTTCTGTGCAAAGTCAGCCCAAATCTGCCTGACTTTGCACTTAAGTGAAGAGTTTTCACAGGCTCTGATGACTCTCTCTCTTGGGTCTCTGAAGTGTTTGTGTTTTGGCACTTTTATTTTAATTTTTTGGGGGGCATAGGAGTGGGGAAAGGAATGACTGAGGAGGCAACAACCTTCCCCACGAAGGTGAACTGCACAGCCCTGAAATAGTAACACACCAAACCCCTCTCCTCTCTCTACTGTAGACCATCACAGGTCAAAGATAAAAGCACATCTGACACGGTCACAGCGCCCTGACGTTGTGCAGGGTCTTTCTTTTGATGTCCAGAGGAACATCCTGAACCAGAAATTACTTTTACAGAAGTATTATAATTTTGTCCCCTGTGAAATGTAAACAATCCATATGGCTCAAAAATCCAATGAGCTTGGTCTGGGGCTGGCTGAGTTATCCTGTTTGATTGTCAGTCTATAGTAATTAGACTGTGCACAATAAACCATTTCATTATAAGGCAGTCCAGAGTCAGACCCTGAAAAAACAATTCAGCTACTCTGGTCAGCACCTGCCATTAGTGGTAACAGAACGTTTTAAAGAAAACCAAAAACTCCAACATGAAAACCACTCAAATGAAAGTGCTTTTATTGATGGAATTTAATAAAATATTTTTCTTACATTTGTTAAGAAAAAACCCCCCACCCAAAATGTGTAGTGAAAGGTTAGTTAATTGGAAAAATATATTCAAGAAAACAAAGTAGTTCTCATTGGGACATCCAACTCCTCAGAATCCTGGACAGATGCAACATCTCCTACAGAGATGTTCCAGCCCAGCCCAGAATTAAGAAACAGCATGTCCAGACTCCCTATTTCGTAGCCTATCTGGTGAATGTTTGTGTGGAGTTGCAGAACTAGGTGCTTCTCTGAGTTGAACGCAACCCAGTAGGTCTAAGAAACTTTTAAAGATGCATCAAAACTCAGCACACACTGAACAGAGAAAGGTGGCCTTGGCAGAAACCACCATTTTTAGTGTCATCTAGACCGTGGAGTGTTTTTGTACCCACCACGTGATCCCAGGGTATGCAGGGAGTGCTTTGGGTTGGGCCAGAGATTCTGGGCTGTGCTCACCAGAGGGTATCACAGTTCCTGCCTGTCCCCCGCAAAGAGAGACAGCGATGAGGGGCCTTGCACAAGATCTGTCCACACTTCTGCAGGGTGTTCTCATCTGATTGATGGAGTTGTCTGACTCACTACAGCAGGGCTGAAATTAAAGGATGCATTAGGCAAAATTTAAGAAATGATTGCTTACCCTCCTTTTGAGTGAACTCATGATAAGCCAACTCATGTCCAAATATACGGCCTTCCTGCCTGCTTCTACAAACTCTACAGTACCCTTTCTTTCCTTTAAATCCAGGACTCTGCTTTGAATTGATGGAAGTGTAACATTTCTTCCTGAAGTGATCAGCTACCTGATGTTGAGCAATGCTGTGCTGGAAAGGATATGGCTTTCCACCACCCCTAGCAGAGAGGCAGCAGGATATTTTTGCCATGTGTCACGCACATTAAAAGTTTGCAATTCCCCCTTGGTTTTCCTGGGTATAGTTTTATTATCATACCTGTACCTCCATCCTTAATACACTCTACACCTTCAGATCCTGAACTCATCTTCCTGAGATATGTAAAATAAATAACTGCATTTTCAAGTCAGAAATGTGGAAGTTCAGGGACAGATTTTAAAGCCCTTACCCTGTTGATCCACACTCTTGTGGGCAAGAAGCTCCACCCCACAGTCCCAGCAAGATGTGGCTTAATACAGCAATGTGCAGATTCTGCATTTTTAAGATTTCCAGAGAACTGTCTGGAGTAGTGAGAGGTGTTTGGCTTTTCATTTTGTGACAGTTCATTGGAAATTCAAGTACACTTCCTCCTGATTCTGGAGCCTGCTATTCAGGGAATTTTAATATCGACAAATAAAATTATTTCACATTCAGTCTTGATGTGGGTTTCCTGAAGAAGTGCAAGAGAAAGTTATTGCAAGGGTGCTGTAAATGCTGATTACAGCATGTCCTGTGCCTATGCTTTGAATCCTTGTTTGAGAAAAGACAACAGGGCAGGCAAGGTATCCAACAGGATGCAGCTATCTGGTGTGCTGACTTTTTAAACTATGTCCAAAATAGGCTTAAAAAGAGCTCACACAGCACCTACTTCAGCAGTGCCTGAAAAGGCACTTTCCAGGTATGACAGTGCTTGTGATACTTGGTTGCATTTGTAGCATCACAGCAAAATTTACTTCAAATGAGCCCTGATGCGGCAAACTGGGGACTGGACTATGCTCACCCTGAGCTCCACAGCTTCATGATTTAATAAAACATCTAGAATTTCTTCTACTAGAAGCATAGCATGGAGATTGTCAGGAATGCTTGTCAGTCCATTACTATAATTTAACATCAATATGCACTTTTTTGGGGATGATTTCCAAAATACCCCCGGGGGGAAAAGTCTGTCACTGCTCCAGTGACTGGCCACCACATGACTCCTGTGTCTCAGACCATTCCATGTGGCCACAGTCCTGCTTGCCTCCTGTCACAGGAATGAGACCTAAGCCCACCAACAGCCACCTCCCCTGCAGTGTCCACTGCCTGCATGGTGCCAATTAGGAATGAAAGAGAATTGGCAGTGGATTTACACAAGGCAGTGGCATCCCTCGAGCCAATGGATGCTCTTTTCCAGCCTCTTCCCAGAAGCAGATGGAGTCTAATGTTTGTCTAAATAGCATTTCGATGCTGCAGCATCACCAGCCAGTTCGGGTATTGCACTGCCATGGCTGGTGCCACAGGAGTAGCTCAGCCCTGCTGTTCTCCTACACCAGCAAGAACAGGCTCCTTTCTGCTGCCAGGACTGCCCCTCCTGCCCACTGCTCCCACAAAATTCCCCAGCACTGCCACTTGTATGACAAGGATAATTAAAGTTTTCTCTCTTTAAAATTCACAGCATGCATGCTGTTTTAGAGAAATTGCTCTCCTTCACCATGCTTTTGGTGGACTCACCCAGCAGCACTAGTTATTAGGTGGCTGCTGATTTCTCAGTAAATAATTGGGAAAGAGAAGGTGCAAAACGAAAATAAAAAAGCAGCACATCCAGATGGATTTTTAGCCCCGCTGTCAGAGGTGTGGCTCCACTAATGCTGTGCATGTGGTGCAGGACAGACCCAGCACCTCCTTTTGAAATTTCAGCAGCATAACTTGTCAAAGTAATAATAAAAATATTTGAACTCTAAGTTCCACTGGTTACACCTGTGGGCCAGGATCGGAAAAAACCTTCCCTCTTGCCACTGTCTTGCAAAGTGCAGGCTCTGATGGCCAGGCTACCTGTGCCTTGGTCCTCCCATATCTTTTGTGCTTCCTGGCACCAGGAGGGACCACTCCCCTTGCTGGCACAGGAGTCGAGGGTCAGAGAAGAGCTCTGGCTCTGGCTGTAAGGGAGAGCTGTGGAACGCTGCTGATGGCAAACCCTGCTCTGCAGGACGCCCACTAGCACCAGAGTACTTATGGTGAAGCGTAGTATCCCTAAAAGCACTAGAATTACGCTGGGGACCCACAGCCCACTGGAAAGCATGCAGCTGAGGCAAGAGAGAAGTGATGTTTATACTGCTGAAGGAAAACACATAGAGGATTCTTCTCTGACTTTAAGATTCCAGATAAATAAGTAGTCAGGGCAAATAAAATATCACCAGTTGATAACATATGTACAGGAATTTCAGACAGTGATTTGTACTGACTGTTAGATTTAACTGCAAAAAAATACACTCGCAAGCTAAGCATTTGAGAGGCAGCACTCCTTCCTCCTAAGGCCACCCTGCCCATGCCATTTACTCTGGTTTGCTGTAGAAGTGTTTAAGTGAGGGTGTGGGGATGCCTTAGCTGGTGGCCCTTAACATGACCCTGTGCTTTTGTGCAGGACACACAAGGAAGTCAGGCACAACATTCCTGCCTTACTCATGGCTGGTGTGGGTACCTGTTCAAAGTGCCTGGTACAAAGAGGTGTCCAGCCCACAGCCTTGACCGTCCCTTGGCATGGAGGGTTGTGTTCAAAGCACAGCCTGGGTGGCACCCACCTGCCCTGCTGTACAGCACAGCTACCTGCCTGCAGTTGGTTGTGCCTGCAAAGCAGCTGCACACCTGGCTTTGGAGCACCAACCCTTTGCTCTTCGTCCCCTCACTTGCAGCTGCCAGCTCAGCTCTGCCGGACCCGTGGCAGGGTGAGGAGGTACCCTGTGTCCCCCTCAGCGGCTTTCAAACAAACTGGATGCACCTCTTTAGACAGAGGAGGGACCACCTGATGCAGGAGGTTTAAATGCAGTGTGGAAAATCAAACAAAAACGGTCTCCTCTTGGCACTGACTTAAAACTGTCACCTCCTTCCCAGCTTGACGAGGAATACAGAAACATCCCACCCTGCACATGTCTGGGTGACTGCTGCTGCTTTCACTGTAATTTCACTGCTTTCTCTCCTCGCAAAACTAAGAGGGAACTTTCTAAATTTGTGGAAAATGGCAAACATTTTCCATTCTCTGCTCGCTTCCTACCCTGCTTCCCTTTCCAGTTGCTGAAGCACAAAGGGTGTATCAGAAGTGTTTCAGCCTGTTCTTAAAACAGTCTCCATCTCACCCACTGCTTTCTGCAAGACTGACCCCAGTTACTCTCACCTTGAATTTTTATAGTGCCAACAATAACCCTACTCCTCTACCATCATTTGGGTGTGTAGGATCACATTTCTTCACAGTTGCTGTAACTATTTTCTTTCACAAGTTTTAAATGCTGCCTGCTTGGCCCATGCTTTCTTGATATGTTTTATTTTTAATGCCATGATTATTTTGTCTTTCATGCATTTAACATTATGTTCCTATAGGTATTACAGCAGCCTTCTCCTCTTTCTTTTCCCATATTTCCCACTTCTTCTAATGAGGAACACTTCAGCCCCCATGCCCAAACTGTCTTGCAAGGTGCCTTTCTCATATCTCCAACACTTGGGCTCTTTTACTTGCTCCCATTAGATTCTCAACTGCTTGTGACTTGATCCTGTCTCCATGCCACATAACCTTTCCACGTCTTATTTTTATGCCTGCCTCGCTGTGATCATGGCTTTCTGAAGCATTTCTGGAGCTGCAGGCTCCTCAGCAATGCCTTCCCTGCCCCATGCAGCCTCTTGCCCACACTTTCCCTGCCAGATCAGCTTCACTGCTTTCTCTTAGCCTATCTCAACCTCAGGAAGTCCCATTTCCACTTAGGCATGGGCAGAATCACTGACACAATTTCTGTCAATGACACAGGCCAAACCCCTCTCTAGTGGGAAGCAGTGACTCTCCAGGCATAGGCACAGACTTGAGCACTTCATGGCCAGCTCAGAATCTTGGTATCCTCTGAGCTCCTGCTATCCTTTGTTTCCACACTTGTACAGCTGATGCAGAGGTACACATGCTTCAGGCCAAGTCCTTTCCTCCTGCTTGTGAGGACAAGATGGCAGCAAAGGCAGCACACTCTTCCCCAGGGACTTGTGTGGAGACAGCCTCGAGGCAAGGGAAGGGATGGCATGGATTCTATGTCAGCCATCACTCCCATGGATGTGGTGCCTTTAAGACCTGCTCAGGGGTCCACCCAGATGTGGGGGCTGCCATTCCAAGGATGACTTATCTCCTGCCAGGGAGGTGGCTTATGAGTCCCAAAGGTGGAGGGAGGAGAGCAGTGATGTGCATCCATGTGCTGCAGGACATGTCAAAACATGCAGTGCACAGTGAATAGAGGCTCCCCATCAATACTCCCAGGATGTCTGCACTAGCGCAGGTATCCCTAGGGACACGGCTTTCCCTCCAAAGGTAGTGCTGTGATTAACTTTCTAATTAAAGGAAGAGGCAGAACATCTGCCCTTGCAGCCTGCCCAGCTCAGAACACAGGGAACACAGCCCTCCCCTGCCCTGCACCCTTCATCACATTTTTTAAGAATTCTAAGTGTCATCAAATCTATTTACGTACAATTTCCCCATGCCAGAGAAGATGATCAAATACAGGTTTCTTAACACTTAATGAAATAAAAGCTCAGACCAAGCCTGGTTACTCCAGTCTCCATGGGTATCCTTCAGGGTGTCCTTCCACCTCCAAAGGCAGCAGACCCAGTGCAGGAGTGGTCTGTCCTTCTGGGTGCACAACACCCACCTCCTGGATGCCAGCACCCTGACACGTGCTGCCCAAGCCCAGGCTCTGCCCCTCCACACACCCATCAACGCACATGAGACTGTTCACAGGCACTGTGCTCTCTGCCTGTTCTGGAGCTTTATCCTTCCATCTAGTTGTGCACAGACAAGGCACCAACTGCAAATCCCAAACACCACAGCTCTAAACAGGGGTTGTCCCTGGCCTCCCTCAGCCCACATCTCTGGCATCTCTTCTTTTCAAGACACAACTTCAGAATCAGATGTGACCAGAGAACCTTTTACATGATGGTGTGTGAAGGGGAAGCAGTGAACTGAAAAAAGATCTTGCATAAATGAGGTTCACAAAGGAAGACGACTTCTGCATTACCCTCAATAACACAGGAAGCAAAGACTCAGTGTTAGATAAGAACAACAAATAACTTTTCACTTTCTCAACAGCCAACTGAGCTCTAAAAAAAAGTTTAGCCTCTTACCATTTCCTGTTTCCACGGTGGCAGGGTGCATCCCCCGCTGACCTCCGGCAGCAGATTTGGCCCTGGTTTACTGCAGGCCTAGTGACTCCAAACGTCCCCAAGGGGAAACTGTGTGGTCACCAGCCTTTGCCATGCAGCAGAAGGACGAGAACAAGAGCCCCCTCCATGTGTCTGGCTGGAAAGTGGGAGCTGGCCTGGACAGCATCTTCCTTGAAGGAGAAGTCAAGATTTACCCAGGTCTGATTTGAATGTATTGGCAGAGGGCCACCTGCAGCCACTGGCCCCATTCCGTCATGCATGAGTATTCACTCCCAGAAGCCCAGGGCAGGGCCAGGCTCAGCACAGATCCCTATGTATGGAGCTGGAGGAGGAGGCTGTGGTTTGCAGCCCCATCTGCAAGGGGTTTCGATTGCAAATGCCAGAAGGCTCCAGCTGAAAGGTGGTTTGTGTTTAGAGCAGCTGTTGTTATTTCAGCAGCTGCAACCTGAGAGAAACATGAAAATCTTTCCCTACATTATATTAGTGACTTGTCCAAATCACATTGCCAAGTTCTTCCTAGAGATCACTATGCTGCAGGGGACAAAAGGTGAGGGTCTAACCACAGGACAGGGAACAGGTGGGAAAAGCAGGTATGGAATCTGGAAGAGAGTAGCTATAAAATCTAATCTACCTCAGCCACCCCAAAATACTTTTGTGGCAGTTGAAAAAGACTCAAGCAAAACTTCAGCTTTTCAAGGAGGCAAAGGGAGCCTGGAAGGGGAGATGAATAAAAGCCACCTTTTTTTTTTAATATGTCTAAATCAGAGGCAGGAGGTCTGCTCGAAAGTTAAATAAAGAAGAGTAAGCAGGTTATCATAGTGTGTCGCAGATTTTAAAGATACTGCATTCATAGATCAAACTTTGAAAAATGCTGGATTTAAGAGAAACAATAGGAACAGGGAACTTGTTAAGAAGCTTTTATACACAGCACAAAACCACCCAAATTATATGTTCCCTTCTGGAGGACAGGGGAATTCTTCACTCAGGGTATAATGGGCGTAGAAATTTAAAAGGAGAGATTGCCAGAATAGTCCTCCTCAAATATAGAAACCCACAGCAGGAACATGGCAGCATGCACCGCACAAGAAGGAGTGGGGCTGCGTGGCCGGGTGAGAAAGCAGGGCAATATCACAGCAGACCAGCATGGAAACCACAGCAACTTGCCAAAGGGGGCAGAAATAGGAGCTCTGAGGGAATGCTTTCTGCAAAATCCACACCGAGCCTAAAGGCAGGAGACGGTCAGAAGGAGCATGGAGATGGTGGGAATAAAGAGAGGCCAGAGCAGGGCCAACCTGTGGGCAGAGCTGCCACATGTGCAAGGTGCCAGATAGAACCTGAGGGAATGGTTAAACTAATCATCTCAGAAAAGTAGGAGACAACAGAGTTGGCTCCTTTTCTATGAAAAACAAAGGATGACAATGCTTGCCTGTCTTCAGAGCTAAGCAAGCATGCAGAACAGACATTTCCCTATGCTTAGTGTAAGTGGCTATATTTGGTGGTGAGGCAGGCAGCAGACACTTTTCCACACTGGGCGCTTCAGCTGATTTCCTCCAGGGGTAAAAAGAACCAACCTCATCCCATCCTAAGATCTCTCTGTGCTCTTAGGAAGGCACTGCTTTAGGAAACAGCCATTTGGACTACACCCTTTGCCTCAGCCCTTCCGCAGGCAAGAGGGACACCATAAACCTTAGGGTTATATACGCAATATACTGATGTGCTGGTAAGCAATAGAAAAACACAAGCAAATCTTCATAAGGCTTCTGAAAGACTTCTTCTGGTTTAAAACCCAACAGCACCATCTTAACAACCTTCTTAGAGAACAGAGTAACTGAGCGATGGCCGTGGGTAAAGTCCCATCCATTGCAAGGAGTCAGTCACAGGCCTCACCCTCAAAACCAGGCGCACTGGGAAACGAAAGTTTTGCCATGAAATGCAACATCCCCAGTCTCTGCTGCAGCTGCTCACTCTCTGGCTTCCCTGCATAAAGCGGAGGGGAGACTCTGGGGGAAGCACGTTCCTAATTCAGGAACAAGAGAGGCTGCAGAGGAACTGACAGCCCAGACAGAGAGGATGGAGCTGAGCAATACTGAGAGCAAAGCACACCAAAGGTTTCCGCACTGCCGCTGAACCACCAGGGCTGTGATGGGCGCTCAACAACCGGGTTTCACTGCCTGCCTCCGGAAGGGAACAGCAGCAGTTTTTCTGTACCTGAGGCTGGGCCAGTGTGCAGCAGCCTCAGCCTATGTTGGTGGAGAGGAGCTGCAGCTGAGCCAGGTTCCCCACCCACTCTCCTTTCCTACCTCTTGTCATCAGTGCTTCCTTATCCACCTGTAGGAAATCTCATCATGCATAAGGTCTCAAGGATAGCCCTGTCATTAGCCATACAGGTTGATTTATGCTGCCTTCTGACACTAGCAGTGGAAAATATGATTCCAGTGCGGCCAGGTTCATGTCATGCCCAGGACTGGCTGCAAATAACAAACTCAATGTGCAGAAGGTGAGAAAAAAGCAAACACTGTCTGAACAGTGTCCAAAACTAGAGTAAAAAACTGATGGAGAGAAGCTGGGTAAAGTTATCAGGACGGGGACAGAAGAATATTTCTTTTGAGCAATGCAACATGGCCAATGCTCCTCATTGATAAGCATGTATGAAACCTTCCTGCAGGTGACAAATCTCCTCTGGGAAGCAGGAGAGTCAAAGGTTTGGACCTATATGGCCAAGGAGAACCCTGTGTCTCAGGTGAGGTGGTGGAAGTCTGTTGGGAGAAGAAGAGAACTTTGTGGTTAATTTAATTGTATTTATTCCTCTTCAAAAATCAGGTAATCTCAGTCTTGGAGAAATGCCTTAGCCATGTCCTTGGAGTTACATTTTACCTCTATTTCAGAGCATCAGAAACACTCTGCATTTTGGAGTCACTGCAGTGCGGCGAGAGCGTGCTGTCCTAGAGGGAAGGGCTGGTATAATACCTTGCACTCACAAACTGGAAAATGCTTTCAAGGTGGCAAATGCTTTGCCACGATGGTGGCAGGGTCTGCTGGGGTAATGTCATAACATTTTTAATTGAACCATAAAGACTCATGCTGTGTGAGCAGCAGTCACAAGGGCACCCATGCAGAGATGCTGCTTTCCTACTTTCCAGAAAAAAATTCAAAAGAATGACCAAGACATGAAGTCAATTATTTTCAGAGGTATCAGAAAAGGCACCATGCACTGGGGGAAGAGTGGGAAACAGAGCCCAGAAACAAAAGCGATACAGTGAGAGATGACAGAACCACTGAGCACAAAAGTACCTGGATTATCTCCTGCACTCACGCTGGAGCTCGCAGGCTCATCGCAAACCCCCATGGCAGAGTTGTGAACAATTATTTCTGGTTCACCTGGATGCAAATATTTACAGAGAGCAAGCCAAGAGAAAACAAACAAACAAGCAGTGGAGTTCACGGGCTGGATTTTGCTCCTCATGCCTCCAGAAACCCAAGCGGTGACAGTGATGGCACTGGTGCAGTCTGGTGCTGGTGCCCACTGGGGCGAGTGACACCTGCATTTTTGGAAGGCAGATCAGAGCTGCACAGCCACGCGGGGCAGGTGAAGTCTCAGTGTCCACATGCCACCAGCAGTCTCCTCCAAAGACACTGATGGGAAGTTTGCCCAAGGGTTTCCCTGCCGAGAGAGCCAGTGGGATGAAAAGGTCCTGGGGTCAGCAGGCACCGGTGCCCTGCCTTGCCATGGGAAAATGAGGCAATGCCGTTCCTGCCTCCAGTCTGCAGCCTTGATCAAACACAGGAATGGCTTGTGGGATGATAGGAATTAAATTACTTTTAGGTTGAACCACTTCCCCACTGCAGTCCCAGACTGCAGGCCCTGGGGTGTTTCTCATGAAGAATACTTTTATCATATCTCATTTGGATTCTCTGAATTTCCTTACTCTTTCTTCTTTGGCTGTGGGGAAAAAACCCCCTTCCTCCCTCCTCTCCTCCGGTCACACACTGTCTCTGATGTCCCTATCTCCATCTATGAGGCAGCAGTGTGCTTCACAGGCAGAGCCTAGTGGATGCAGGCACATGAAAGGGAAAAACCTAAAGTACTGGGGGGAATTTTCCATGAGGTGGATACGTGTATCATGAGGTGGATATGTGTAGCTGCCTGGAAAAAGAAAGCATCTTAGCGCTTTCTTTTTGTTTTCTTTCTTTGCTATTCAGAGAACCTCTGTGTCCTCTGAGCAGAGACACAGCAGGCAGATGCTGCTTTCTTTGCCAAAGCAATGGGAAGGAATAGTCTTTGTTAAAGACACCACCCTCGCAGGGATTATAAATACAAAAGGAGATAAAATTATCCAGTTGAACCCAATCCACAGAAAACACTGCAATAGGAGCAGGAGGAAGGGAAGCGCCTGGCTGTGGGCGGTGGGCCAGGCAGCGACATACGAATTACATTTAAAACCTATAAAGGAGCACCAGAAAATGTGTTTTATATAGCAGTACTTTCACTCCCACCTGCCTGTCTAGCTCTACAGCTTTTGCAGGAGGAGACTGCAATGATGCCAAGGTGACAGGATCTGAGCCTAACACACCAGGGCACGCTGAGGCTCACAGTAGGGGTACCTGTCCTGCCAGGAGGAACAGCCAGGGCACGGCAGGAGCAGGAGGCTGTGTGCAATGGCAGGAGAGTTCAGGACATCTGGTTTGCCTGTGGGTTCAGTTTCCAAGAGCCCAGTCCCCCAGGACTGCCATTTGAGCATGGAAGCTGTCTCAAGCCCAGATGAGCAGCACTGTCTCATGGCTGCTGTGTGCCTGGAGCAAAGGGTCCCTGGCATCCAGCCCTGACTGAGCTGCAGCTCAGGGGCACTGGCACAAACCAGCAAAAGATTTGTGTGTGCATTTGTAAAGGATTTTTAAAACACCAGGTCATAGCTCTGCCCAGGCCAAGCTGCAAGCATGAAGGAGCAAGTTCTCACTGGGCTGATGACCACAGCCTACCACAGCCAGCACAACAGCCTGAATATGTTCTATCAGTCCTCCAGAGTTCCTCCAGTTCCTCATATCTGCTGGGACAGGGTTCTGAGGCCCCCAGTCTGCTCCCAGCTGCCAGATCTGCTTGTCCAGCTCCCACGTACACTCCTCGCAGACTCAAGACAAGGTGCTGCTGCCACAAGGGCTGCTGGGTCAGCTGGCTGCCACCCAAGTTGCCACACCGCCTTTACAAAGAAAGGTGCTTCCCAAAGCCAGAAACATATAAAATTTTCAATTGGTTGAGTGAACCATCATTGTTTTTTCAAGTGGAACAGAGGCAAAGTGGAGGCAAAGTCATCTGATTCCATAAAAAACCCTCATAATTTACTGCTAAAACCAGTGACAGTGTGGTTTTGACTGCTCAAGTCAGGAGAACAAGCGCTTATAGAAATGAATAATTGAAGATACCGTAAGCTTTTATTTTTCCTACAGTAAACATAAATGCCTTCTGCAAAGCAAAAAGAAATGCCCTATCAAAAGTGTCACAGGTGTGTCATTCTCTGTGACTTCCCAAAGAGCACTTTGGCATGATTTATGCCCAAAGTAAAAACACAGGGTAATAATTTTTTTAACACATTTACAGTTTCTTGGTGAAACATGCATCACTCAGACTGAGCAATGATATTTCACATTATAGACAATGTAAGATTCTTAATGCCTTTAATTAATCACATCCTCATTTCTAAGTGAATTGATTTCATAGATGGGCGAAACAAGCAAATTGTTATCCCTTTAGCAGCTCATTGGTGTTTTCAAACAAAGATAATTGAATTTGAGCACAAAGCCTCTGGAAGGCAGGCAGGGACTGGCTGCCTGATCTGGGAACACAGTGACTCAGCCTCATTGGCAGTCTCATTAGCTAGATGACAGTCCAGGAGAGTCCTGCCCTGGGAAAGGGCCCCACACTCCAGCAGGACAGTGCCAACGTCACCCCATGCCCTAACGCCACATCTATCATCTGTGAAAGGCAGGGAGTCAGCTAATGCACGGCAGAGGTTACCGGGTCGGTGGCTCTGGATCGATTCGTCAGTGAATGGAAAAACAGTTACGGCCAAAAATTGTTCTGCTGAATTTGCATAATGCACAGCAAAGTGTGATGGGAAGGAGTCATCTCCCCCGGGGGCTCCTGACTTTCACCCCAGTGCTGGCGTGACCACGGACGTGGATGGCACGGGGCTGTCACCAGGCAGTGCTTCCAAACACCGCAGATGAGGGCTGTGCTTTAGGGAGCCACGAGGAGCCCTGCCTGTGCCCTCCTTGCTCCCTGCCTGCACCCTCCTTGCCCCCTGCCTCTCCCCTCCCTGCTCCCTGCCTGGGCCCTGCCTGTGCCTTCCCTGTGCCTTCCCTGTGCCCTCCCTCCGCCTTGCCTGCCTGGGGCTGCGTTGGGCGGGGGGGCACCAGCACTCACACATCTGCCTGCGGTGAGAGCAACAGTCCTGTTTGCAGTGGGGGATAATCGGGGAAAGTGACAGAGAGAGGGAAAGAAAATCCCCGTGTGAGGAGTCATAAATCCCAACTGGCTGCTGTGTGGAAGGCTGGGAGTACCTTGAAACCACAGTAACAGGAGCTCCAGCATCCCATGGCTCCTTGCTGCCTGCACTGGGTCCCAGCATGGAGCCACCAACCTTCCCCCACCAGGCTCTGCCAAACTGCTTGGGGTTTTGGGGGTCTACATGCTCCCTTTGCCATCAGTCCCAGAGGAAATGCACACTTCTGGTTTTGCAGTTCCCCCAGACACTCCGGCAACACTGTTATCCCGACTCGAGAGCAGCAGGAATGGAGTCTGAAAAAGAGACATGTCCAGTAATGTGAAGTGGTGACAAGGGGAGAGGATGCCATTTCTGTCCCTCAGCAACCAAAAGCAAATAAAAATAGGGGTCTGGGGGCAGACACCTCTTTAAAAAGGACACAAGTGTGATGTAGGCTGGGAAGACTATGGAAATTGTGCTGGGATTACCTACAGCACATTGCACAAATGCTGCGACGCTCCAGATACACCCCAATTTTCCTCTTCCATTTTGTTTCCAGCTGGCTGGGGTCACGGCTCCCTCACCCCCTACTGCCCACCCACCGGCAGACAGAAGGGCCTGGCTGCCCCTAGAGGGTCCTGGGCCTGTCCCCGAGCGCGGGGGCTCTCTGTGGGTATCTTCGGTCCAGCAGCTTAGGCCAGGCGTGCGGAGCCAAGGCGGTGAGCTCCATCTATTGTCCAAGCGGCGGAAGGCCGGCTGGGATAACTGTGCGAAGGAAATGCGCTTTTCCTTGCCTGAATGACTCAGAAAGGCTCTACTAGTAAATAATTCCTGTACTCCGTAAAAATGCGGTCCTGCTGAACGCAAGCAGGCTGCAGGGAGCTGCGCGGTTAGCACCTCCCAGCTCTCCTTCTTTGCGTGCGCTGAGCCCTGAGTCTCTCATTTTAACGGGCAAGTGGCAATCTCATTAAGAACCTCATTAACAGCTCAGCCCCTGGAGCCGAGCTGAAGAGGGCGGCTCAGCAGAGTTGCGCTCTCAGATGCCTCATCAGCAAGATGCGATCCTTGCAGGGAGTGAAAGCTGGAGTGGCCATTTCGGCAGGGGATATCACAGGGGAGTGACCCGCATACTGGATCACTGAGGTTATTCTGTTCCCTGCCCATTCTCTTCCCAGCCTAGAGCGAGCCCCCAAACGAGATCAGATTGTGCTGAATGCAGCCAGTACCTGCCTCAGCTGGGGGCTGGCATGGGAGCAGGGGGGAGCTGGATGCAGTCGTGCAGAACCCCCTCTCCGGGCCCTTGGCTGCCTTCCCCTGGCCAGCCTGAGGAGGCCAAAGTAGCACCCTGAACTTGCAGTGCAGAAACGAACGCCCTGGGAACAGCTATGACATTAATAAAAGGAGCTTTGAGCAGTATTTACAGGGCTCTGTTCCCTGGATAAACGCGTCTCAATGTCCCTTTCGGCATGAGATATCCTGCTGTGCCAAGATCCCTTACCGAGAGCCAAGCGGGGATCGCCTGAGGCCAGGGAAGTTTATTTGCAGTCACGAAGAAGAGAAACATGCTGCTGCTCAAGCCTGGCAAGGAGCTGTTCTGTCCAAGCTGCCCATCACGGGAAGAAAAGAGCCCGTTTGTAAGTGTGAAATGGGCCGAGAAATCGGTAATACCACTGCTAAGCAGGAGGCTGGACTCTAGCAAAGGCAGGGTGTGGCAGTGGGTCCCATGTCCTGCAGCCAGGGCCAGTCTCCCCTCCGGCCCACCAAGTGGGATGTGTCCACTTCTCCCTGAACCCGGACGCTGGCTCAGCATCCCCACTGTGGCATGTGCCTAATGTGGGGCAGAGGCCTCCTGTCCCCTTCCACCCCTTATCACAGTACCATAGCCTTTGATGAGCACCTACCCTGCACAGCTCAGCTGGGCTGTCACATGGCCAGAGAAAGCCACTGTCTCCTGCTGCGGGCTGGCCTGACCTACAACACTGCACCCACACAGTAGTCTTGGGCACTGCTGCCAGATCTGCCTGTCCCTGGAGCTGTGCCACCTTCCCACGCTCTTGTAGGAAAATCCAGGGGAAACATCAGGGCCCATGGGTTTGTAACAGGAAAGGCTGTGCCACACATCATACTGATGGCCCTTTTGCCTCCCTTCTGGCACTACTGGGGACATGAATGGCACAGGGTGCACCCACCAGCACGGCCGATCCCACAGGAGCCAGCTTCATGGGGAAGGGGCTGAGCAAGTCTTCAAGGGCACACAGGACCAGGCTGACACCCTCCAGCCGGACACAGGGAGAGCTCCCATTAATAATTAGCCACTAGAGGGAAGTACAAGGCTATACAGGGAAAGGTTTGGGTGCACAAGGATGCCTGGGATCAGGGGGAATTGCAGTTTGGGGAGATGGCAGCACGGGCTTTTTCTTTGGAGTTAGCTCCCCAGCACTCGCTGCTGTCTTGCACCCAATGCAGGTGCTCATGAGGCAGTAGCGGGAACAGGCACGGGGTCTGGCTGGCCACAGGAGTGGACTTGGCCGGAGCTGACTTGGTCCGAGCTGCCTGCGGTGCCCTGGGACGGAGCCAGCAGCGCCCTTGGCATGGAGACTGTGGACCCTGGCATACAGGCCCTGGTCCCTCCAGGGCGCACGGCCTCAGACAGCACCAAAATAGCAGGGAGCAGCCTACCAGGCTGCCTGCCAGACGGCATCAACAGTTTTGGCCATTTTTAGCAAAGTGGGGAATGTGTGTTGTTTCTGGGACATGCAGTATCCAGGGCCAGAGAAAAGACAAGGGAATGACCTGGCATCCCAGGGGGACAGCGAATCGGAGCACAGTGCTCGGGAGAGATCCCAGTGGAGGAGCCCCAGCTCTGGACGGGAAGAGCTGTCTCAGGATGGGACAACCAGAGGGATGAGGGTTCCCACGGAATTGGGCTCCATGGTGGTGCTGGTTTGATCCCGCTGGGAGAAGACAGCAATGGGCAGCTGAGGGTTCCTGCCCCAGCCCCATGGCACAGACCCTGCCAACAGGGCCTGGACAGTCACCAACCCCCTGCTGAGGCAGCCGTCCCAACCTCCCTGGCCAAAGCAGCTTTCTACCCCTCAAACAACACCAGCAGGGATCTGACGGAACACAGCTGATAATGAGCCCCTGCTCTATTTTATTCCTGTTTATAGATGGCTAAATATAACCTTGTGATGATTTGTAATTCGTGCTGAAAGCTGTGAGCCACCATCCATCAAGTCAGTTTTGTGTTTTTCTTATTGGCTGGCTTGCATCAGATCCAAGAGAGAAAACATCCAGGCTCAGCACAAGGCCTGTAGCCAAGTTAGGTACTGGCAGCATGTCCCACACAAGAGAGCTGGTGACCATGGAGCAAAGCAGAGAAGGCATTGCAGGACTTGTGAGCAGCAGCTTTCTCTGTGCCAAAACACCTCCCCCCAGTCCATCCAGAGCTGCTGTCCCTGAGCACCACAGCTCTGGGCACTGCCAGGACAGCTCACATTTGGTGGCAGGTTTTGCTTGTCACCATTCAGAGCCAAAGGCATTTGAATTGTTTTCCTATCACAAAACCAAAAGCAGCTCCCTGGATTGTACAGTATCTCCCTCTGCAGCAGGAGCAGGACCCAGCACCAATCTGCAAACCAAGTGTGCAACACAAAGTAACCGCAAGCAAGTGTGCCAGGGGTTGTATCAGCTGGATGTAACCCCAGAGATAAACTTCCACCTCTCTTCTGGGAGGCAAGGATAATGTTTGGGAAGATGATTGATGGACCACTGAAAAATTTGTCACTGGTGTTTCCCTGACAACTGAACTGAAAGACCATGAGGTAATTGCAGCACTACCCGTTAAACACCTCCGGTCCAATCCTCAACTCCTGGCAGCCTAACAAATATCCCAATCATACATTTCGGGGTCCAAGCCGAAAGTTGGCAGGGGAACCAGCCTTGTCTTGCTTACACCTGGGACAAGGGCAGCTGAAAACATCTCACTCCACAACAAAAGCAGGTCCAATTTCAGTTCCAAGGTCCTGCTCCTCCCTTCATTGCTCAGGAGACTTTGACAGAGACATTGGCATTGCACACATACAAATTCACGGGGCTCTAGAAAATCACATTTATAACAAAACAGATCCAACTAGATCACTGTCATATTTTATTGGGGTTGCATGAGAGATTGTTTTAGGTCTCAACAATGCATGGAAAACCCATCATCCAGCAAAACCAAAAAATATTCTTCAAATGCTGGACTAAGGGCTTGACCAAAACAAGGCAGGTAGTATGCAGTTGTCCTGTGGCTCCTCCCTTCTGCACCTTCTCCTCAGGCTTAAAAATTCACTCTTGCTGACTCCCAGCACTACATATAAAAAGTTATTTATGTGCTCATTTATACATCTTTTTAGTCCCTCCAGACAGCCAGCTCTTGAAAACAACTCAGCAATTCAGAATACTGCCATGCTGGCATTCACTTGGATGAGTTTCCCTTCTCACATACATGCCAGTTCCCCATGCCCAGTTGCAACATCACACATCACGCTCTTTTTTCCTGGTATGATTTTTTGAGAGCTCAGGTTTGCAAAGGTTCCATCTAGCTAACTTTGAGCTGCCCCAGAGCAGCTGCAGAGGGAAACGTCTGCTAGCTATGCTTCAACCTCTGCTTTGGAAGGAGAGAGATACAGGGAGAAAGAGACTTTGTTCTGACCTAAAGCCAAAAAGCTTGATAAGTGGAAGGCCATCCTAGGGCTGAAATTACTCCAGTCATTTACAATAGTGCTGGCACATGCTTGGGTGCCTTAAAAAGGAACTCTCAACCAGTGCTGCCCTCCCCCTCGGGCAGCTTTGCCCTTCTTTGGTGTGGCAGCAGCCTCCAGGCAGGAATGGCTCTTGCAATTAAAAAGAGAAGCCCAAACATATTCCACAATAATTCATTTACTAACACGTCCGTGCATTACTGCAAGCTGGACACACTTCCTCCACCAGCCACTAACAACATTTCCCCATTTGCAGAGAGCAGCAGCCGGTGCTGGACAAGCACAGCCCTGATTGAGCAGGCTCTCACACGGGCTCTCCAGCAAACCACTGCTCTTCCAGTTCCTGTCCAATTCCCAAACCCATCTTTTCCCTGTAAGGCCATCTTCACAAGCTGTCCCAGTGGATTATACATGAATTCCAAAACTTAAGTTATATCCAGGAAAAAATTAATGGGAAAACCCATTTAACTTTTATGTCAGCATGCGCAATAGCAAATGGAAACTGCAGTGTCTGAGCTGACGGCTCCCTGTGCCCTTAGGGATAGTGATGCGATAGCCAGACCTCATTCTCTAAACAGACTGCAGCAAGCCAACCAGGACTCAAAGCAGCTGGTAAGCATGATGATTTTTTTTTTTCCTTCCTTACTAAGTTCAGGCGTTTCTCTTCTTTTGGGCTGAATTGGACAGACTTTTCTGTTTGCAAGAAGTTACCTTTCTCGGAGTTATTCTCGTAGTATCCAGAGAGTATTTTAAACTAAGAATAGCTGATCTCCATTAGATTCATAGTCCCCTTTTTGGAAACACTATTTAGAGACCAGAACTCCTAAATCAAAAAGTAGTCAGGAACAACAGTGAAAAAACTGCATGGCTGTAACAGTAAATACTGCACTGGCACCTTTCAATTCACCTCTTTCTTCAAAGACTCCAGGGAAGTTTGTGTTTGCCCCAAGTCTCCCTGAGTCACATCAGCTCCTCACCAGAAACCTGCACCCTTCACATTTAAGGTGTGAGCCCTCTGGAACCAGTCACTGCTGGAACATCAGCAAAAACGACGCTATGAGAATTACAAAAAGAAAAATGTTTGACATAAGCCAAAGCCCTGGTCAATATCCTTTGAGGGAAATTCTCTAGTGGGAAAACACATATTTTTCGGTCTGTTTTTGCGCCTAAAGGTGTGGGGGCTTTGAGTATATAATTTTAATATAGTGCTATCTGAAATTTAAGTTCTGAATCATTACGTAGCCCTTAGGAATGGCATTGTTCTCACAGATGCTACACTGGTTTCTGCTGATAAATGAATAAGCTTCATATAATGCATATGCGCTTTTAAAACAGCAGCTGCCAAGGCAATAACTGAAAGCCATCGGCAGTACAGAGTTCATCTATTTCTTGTCCAAAAGGTTCGACTGACATTGAAATATAGCAGATTATTTCATGTTAATCTGATGCTAAGCATCAGATGGAAAACCAAAACGAAATAGGAAAGCCCAGGTAAAGGGATGTCACTTCTAAAGGAGAGTTTAAGCTCAGATCTAGGAGACACATCTTAAAACTTCCCCTTTGTAAGACATGCTTATGCCAGAGAACTGCTTGGCTTCTCAAGCACAGAAATCACCTCTGCTTGGGTTAAACTGCAAGGATAGAATTAGTTCTCTCCTTGCATATCACAGTGCTTTTCTCATGAGAAAGGAGAGCACTGAGTGTGTGATGTGTGTGGGGAGGGCATGGCTCCGAGCCCTTTGGAGCAAACTGGCCAGGCAGCTGCCAGAAAAGCTCCCTGCAAGCCCTGCTTTGGGCTCCTCACACCTGCAATGCTTGTGACCTTTCAGGAGGGGGTTATTTTGCACCAGAAGACCTGGCTGTAGGGCACACTACTAAACCTGAAATGATATTTGAGTTATATGCAGCACACCAGAAAGCAGAACTAACTCCAACAAAATCACCAAAACACAGCTCAAGAAACACAATCTTGAGCCAGATTTTTATGGATCACCACCATGTTTTAACACAGTTAAAGTGTCCCCAGACAGCCTGTGCTGATTTTGGAGGGGTACATGAGTGTGCCTGAGCTGGAGGGGACCCAGGCAGGGGGGACAAAGATCCATCTGCTTGGTGCCAACCACTGGGACATGGCAAGGGGGACATGTTGCAGTGTGATCACTATGCACACCCTTGCTTAGCAAACCAAGCCACGTTCAGGATTTATAGACATCAGTTTCACTTGTCCACGCTGGTTCACGGACAATCACTACTAGATCCCTTGCTGCAAAGGGGCATTTCGCTTCCCAAAGCACAGGGACACAGGAACACTGCCTAAGGCTCAGGCTGTGCCCACTGGACCGCACAGCACCCTCAGCCCCAAAACTGCCTCCAAGTCAGGGCGCTGGCCCCATCTCAGAGTGCTGTGTGTCTGCTGGATTGCTGGAGCCTGGCTGAGTGGGCATGGATTTGGGAGTTTCCTGATTGTAGGTGTTAGGCACTGCCCACCAAAGCCAATAAACTGAACTTTTAGGGTTTTTTTCAAAGCCCCTTCAATATTCTGCAAAAACTGAAATCATGGCAACCGCTTTGTTACTGTTGTGGTTTAACCCCAGCTTGCAACTGAGCCCCACAGAGTCACTCGCTCACTCCTGCTACAGCAGGATGGGGGAGAGAGAATTGCACTGGTAAAAGTAAGAACAGTCATGGGTAGAGATAAGAACAATGTAAAAATTGGAATAAAATAGTAATAATAACAATAAGAAGTTGAAGTGGAAAGGAAAAATAACACAGAGAAAGAAACTCCAAGAAAGACAAGTGATGCAAATGAAAGCAGTTGCTCAGCACCAACTGACTGATGCCCGATCAGTCCCCGAGTAGCAGCCTGGGGCCAGCCTTACCCCTGCTTTATAGCTGAGCATGATGCCATGGTATGGAATATCCCTTGAGTCAACTGGCTGTGTCCCCTCCCAATTCCCTGTGCACTCCCAGCCTCCTCACTGGTGGAGTGAGGAGCAGAAAAAGCCTTGACGCTGTGCAAGCACTGCTCAGCAATAACAAAACCACCCCCGTGTTATCAACTCTGTGTTCAGCACAAATCCAAAACACAACCCATGCTAGCCATGATAGAGAAAATTAACTCTGCCCCAGCTAAAACCAGCACATTTCCTTAGCTTCCTTTGAAGCAATTACACCAGAGCTAATAAGACATTATTTAAAGTATGACATTTGAATAGCTTGCCTAGGAAAATCAACCCTGCAAAGAAATTGCTCCAAAATATTATTTTTCTTGAAAATTACAGAGCTAAGGGACTCTAATTGCCATGCTATTGCTCACATTTTATTGCTTATTATGCCACTTACGATGCTCCTACCAGGATACCTTTACTGTTCCAAAGTATAAACTCTGCCCGGGGAGCAGTATCACACACCAATGGTCGTTTAAAAATATCTTGTGTTCTAAAAACCTAACTCAAAGCCCACCAAGGGCTGGGAGCACACGACAAAGCCAGGCTGGCTGCAGGCTGTCACCACTAACCTGGTTTTGAGCAGCTGCACTAATTGCTCTGACCAGCAATGCAGCCAGATTAAAGAGAAATACAAACCTACAGTGCCTAAACACTGCACAATTTGTCTTCCCGTAATCAAAAACAATTCAGATGGAAAAAACTCCAGTATCATAATTTCACCTGGAGGCTCAGAGGAGCTGGGAAGCCTGGCTGTGGTTTCTGTTCGTGTTAGGTAGACTCAGGTGAGCAGGCTGTTCATGCAGTGACAAACCACCCCTGCCTGGCTTCAAGGCTTTAGAGGCAGCCTTGTTTGAGACAGGCTCTGCCAAACCCGTACCTTTCATCAGCTGCTCACTCACCCTGGCAGGAGTCAGGGCTTATTGTGGCTAATTGAGCAGAGCTTTGCAAGGAGATCAGCCACAGATACCCTGGCATCTGCCATGCTCAGTCCTGAAACATCAGTGCCTGTGCACAGAGCCCATGAGTGCTGGAGGAGTAGCTAGTGTTTGCTCCTCTCTGCACTGGATGTGCCCCCAGGGGGCCAGCTTGGCTCATGGAGCTCACACCAGCAGCATGCTGCATGCAGAGAGGCCCTTGGGGCCAGCAGAACTGCTTTCCTTCAGATGTACTGACTCAAACTTTAGTCTTCTCTGCCTCTCTGC
>VZTA01027685.1:0-32865 GCA_013398855.1 Mohoua ochrocephala | reverse complement strand
TTCACTATTTTTTCCCTATTAACCTTTAAAGTTAACAAAGCGATTGTCCATATCAGGAACCAACGATGAGGGGCCTGGCAGGCTTCCTGCTGTGCTCATTGCTGCTGATGGCCTCCCACTCCACAGGGGTGGCTGCCCAGGACACCCAGCCTGACCCCAAAATGCCATGTGCCAATTGGATGGGAGGAGCGCCCGGCTACCCTGGCCACAATGGGGTTCCTGGCCGGGATGGAAAAGATGGAAGAGATGGACTAAAGGGAGATAAAGGAGATGAAGGTTAGTGAGGAACAGGTGGTATGTTGGTGCTCGAGTCCACAGGCAGCCGCAGCCCCCAGCCCCAGTCCCAACAGGTTTCATGTCTGGGGGGTCCATGCCTGATCTTTATCCAGATGGCTTTTGATTATATCCTGGGGTGGAGATTCCATAATCCAAGTCAAAGAGTTTGGTGTGGGTTTTTGTTTCCCCAGTTAATGATGTTTCTTCTGACATGCTGCTCTCAGCAGCGCTGCACACAGCCAGGGTGGGGGGGTGAGCAGGGTTTCCACTCGTTGCCTCAGCTTCTGGGGATTCTTGAGGTCCCTGAGCCTTTCCTTGGCTCCGTGCTGCCCAACAGGGCTCATGCCACAGCCCCCTCTGCATGTCGGTAGCAGCCGCCAACACAGTGCAAACACAACTGCCAGTCCCCACTCTGTCCTGCAGGTCCAGCAGGCCCCAAAGGTGAACCAGGTGCAGTAGGAAGCCGAGGCTTTCCCGGACCTCCTGGATCTCCTGGAATTCCTGGAACCCCAGGGCAGACGGGCAAAGATGCTTTTGTCCACCGCTCTGCCTTCAGCGTTGGACTAACGGAGCGAAGCCCTGCCCCCAGCGTCCCCATCCGCTTCAGCAAGATCTTCTACAATGAGCAGGGCCACTACGACCCCAGCACGGGCAAGTTCCTCTGCAACATCCCCGGCACCTACTACTTTGCCTACCACCTCACGGTCTACCTGTCCGACGTCAAGGTCAGCCTCTATAGGAAGGACAAGGCCGTGATCTTCACCTACGACCAGTTCCAGAACAACAACGTTGACCAAGCGAGCGGCTCTGTCCTGCTGCACCTCAGCTCTGGGGACGAGGTCTGGCTTCAGGTGTATGGGAATGGGGACAAAAATGGCGTCTATGCTGACAACCTCAACGATTCCACTTTCATGGGCTTCCTCCTGTACCCTGACCCAGATAACTACTAAAGTAGGGGGTGCTGCATGGAAAAGGATGAGGTGGCTTAACCCTGGATGTGTCCTGGGGCACTGGCGCTATAGCTATAATGTATTTAGCAGAAAATTGCCTTTTGCAAGGGCAATGATTGCCAAGGGGGGGACCCTTTCTCCTGTGAAGTCAGTGATATTGTACTAGTACTTCCATGGAACCAAGAGTTCACGCCTATCTCTGCTCTTGCTTTCCTGTGGAAACCTCAGCCCAAAGTCAAATACCACTCCTGCCATGTCATGGAAAAATTAATTCTCAACATGGCTTAAACTTCCTTCAGATTTAAAAGTGAGAAGAGAAAAATTGGTTGCATTTAAATATGACATTCTAAATATCCCTTTTTTAGCCACGTAAATCCATTTAAACCAATTGTAGAAATTTTAGCCAGCATTTTAAATTTTGAGTAGAAGAGGGAAAGTAGTGTTCAGAAAAGCAGAGTGTTCTTGTTTTCAGCTGGAACAGATGGCTCAATTTTTTGTAACTCCCTCTTATAAGGGCCTTTGACTTCCACTCCTGTTTTGTTGTCTCCCATTTTAGCCCAGATCTTTGAATATATTCAGGTTATTAACTTCCACTGATTTCAATCTTTTGATTTTCCTTTTATATTTATCCCCTGTTGTTATCTCTAATGCAGACAGCAGGCTGGTTTAGGGCAGGGATTTTCTGTGATTTATCTGAGAAGCCTTATGAGCACCAGTGAGGCCACACAACAAAAGCAGCCCATTGACTCTGTGGTTTCGGGGGTCCTGAGGTGACCACAAAGATCCTGTTCCATCTCCCCTTTAAATAGCTCCCAAGTGCACTCAGAAGTTGAGATATGTTAGCTGTGTCTCTACTTTTCCAGGCCCTAAGTGTGCCATAAGCCATGGTTTGCCCACCAGCTGAGCAAAGCTTCAGGTGGTGTTGAAGCGTCCCTTGTGGAGTGGGCTCCTGGGATGAACACCTCCGGGCCCTGCCCCAGCTCTGGGCAAGGTTACCTGAATGCAGAAGAGTGTTAAGGCTGGAATTAATGTCAATCCCATCAAACTGCTCTCCAAGGAGCTTGCTTGACTTTTAGCTAAAAGAGGATTTGATGGTTTCTCAGATACATTCAAAGAAGACTCCTGCTACTAAGCTTCAGAACAAGCTAACACAGATCAGAGCTAATGCAGCATTACAAGCACAAAACAGCATTAAGAGCTTCAACTGAAATTACTTGCAACATCGTTTTCCACACTCCAGTGAATTACCACACTGCAAATAAAAAGCAATAAAAAACTCTCTCAATGAGAACGTTTCCACATTTTTGTGTGTGTTGTTGGGAAGGACTTGTAGAAAGGGATATACTCCTAGCCTCATCAGGCAGCCCAGGAATTATTTTTTTTTTTCCCCAGCAAGGGGGGGGCACCATAGGCTGGTAAACACAGGGGTAACCCCCTTTTGCTTTCTCAAGAAACACTCTACACTCTAACGTTCATCAAGGCTTCAGCATCTCACCACCTTACACTGTATTGCATCCTTTTTGGATAAGATGAGCTCTGGTTTTCAGACTATTTTCCCAACCAAATATCCTGAATCCAGCCTAAATGGCCATCCAGAGTGAAGGCCTCTGCTGGCCCTGAAGGCATCAAGCACGCTGGATTTAGCAAGAGTGAAACTGATGCTCAATCTGGTCATGCTAAATTCAGAGAGCGGGGAAAAACCCTGCTCTTATTGTGGGAATTAATGGGAAGGGAACAGGGCAAATGTAAAAAACCCTGCCATAAATCCATAAACAAAAGGAGATTTAAAAATGCAGCATTTGCTGGATCAAATGGTGTAAGAGGCTTAAATTGAAAGGAGCAAGTCAGAGATTTTGCACTGTTTTTTTCAAATGTTTTCAGATGGATCTTCAGAAGGCAGGAAAAATCGAAACAGCCAGAGTACTAAGAGGCATTTGGGATAAGCATTAGGAGGCTATACAAGTTTAAAGACTAGTTCAGGAGGGAGCCAAAACAAATTACTGCTTTCTTTGCTGCCGTGCAGCAGGAGCAAACATGCTTACAGCTCTATCCAGTACACCAGCACTCAGAGGCTTAGACCTTGGGAAAAATTTTAAAGAAAGCCATTAAGGCACTGCTATTCCATGTACTGACCCTTCTGCCTTCTCACAGACACAAATACAGAACTGCAGCTTCACCATGATACTCCTGGAGAGTACCTGCATTGGTCATGCATGTCCCAGGCAGGCACCTCAAAACCCAGCCAACACAGCAGCCCAGGCAGCAGGCTGTGAACAAGGCAAACACCCACTGTATGGAAACAGGGGTCAAAGCCCTCCCTTTAGGGATTTGGACTGTTTTAAGAAGTCTTTCACCTCAAATCCCTGTAAGATTCTTGCTCAGCTGAGACATGCACTTTCCCAGCAGGCACCAGATTCCAGTTTAAGCCACCTCCCATCTCTCCTATAAGGCAAATGCTCCCAACAGAGATTCACTCCATGAACAAAGCAAGCACAGACACAGGGCAGGCAGAGAAGCATCCCCACCTCTGCCCCACTGCAGCCCCACAGTTGCCCTTTCACCTCTGTTCCTGCCTCCTGCCCAGCCCCTGCAGGGGTCTGCATGGGGGTCTCAGCCAGCCAAAACGTGCTGACAAGCTTCGGGAGCAGCAGCTCAGCATGGCCATCAGTCACCCTGGGGAACCCTTATAGCCCAGCACCTCCAAATTCCTTCTTGTTGGATGGATATCAAACCTCTGCCTCGCCAGCTCTGCCATGTCAGGGCCATATGGCCAGGCTGACCGTGATAGCCCATGGACAGGGAGCTGCAGGGCACTGTGCTGGCCTTGGGCTGCTTTCAAGATAAAGCTGCAAATAGGGTTTGGGGGGGATAACGAGGTCCTGGGGGATGAACTTAGGGGAGTTCTTAAGGAATCTGACCTTTTTCCATTATGGAGGTGCTGTGGTTTTACTATCCTTCCATGCTTCATAAACCCATGGGAGGGGAAAACCTGGCCAACACAGGCACATCTTGAAGGCCTGGGCTGTCTCCTGAGGATCACACTGCATCGAACACACAATTATCTTGTAACAAAAGAGGAAGAATGACACTGACATGCTGAGAGGGCACAGAATCACCTGCTCTGTAACAAATTCAAGTGTTTTATTTTGTGGTTTTTAATCAATCCTGACAGTAGATGCCTTGTACAAAGTTATGTCTCACTATTTACTGCCTCTCTGGCTGTGGCAGGTTTAAATGGATGATTTTCCCTTTAGAAGCTAATGTACTCTTAGAGGCAGAAAGCAGGAACACTCCCCAATGAAAGATTGAAGTCACTGCACTAACAATTAGGGAGAAATAACATGGAAAGCTGGAGACAACTGGAGAGACCGGCCAGTCTCATCCAGCAGGGAAACCATCTGTAAAAGCATCCATAGCCCTTTCAAACACAATTATAGGCTGGTCCTAGTTATACTTCAACCCCATGTAATCACTTGTGCCAGTAATTAATTGGAATACAAATAGCAGCTGCACTAAACCACGAAGAACTACAAGAAAAAGATAAATTGCTTGCAAGACTTGCATTTCTGAAGTATAAACTCACTAGAGGGTTTTCATTACGGAAGCAGGCAGAGGGATTAGGATCAAGCCCGACATTTGGCTAATCAGCCACTCTTCTTCCATACAAGAAATGCCATCAGATTTAAAGTCTTTGAAATACTGTGGAGGAAACCAGAGCATGCCCAGGCTGCCACATGTTTCTATGACTGTATTTGAGCTGGGTGTAGGTACCTGATGAAAAGACTCAGTCTGCCATGGGACCGTAAGTCAGCAAGCCCACCCTCAGCTCATCCTAGGATGATCAGCCCAGCCCACTGCTCTTTGAGAACACTGTGAGACTTCCTTGCATGGAGGCGCAGTTCATTACCCTCCAGCCAATCCAGGGGGAAGGAAAGGTTTATTCCCAATGAAATGGAAGCATTAAATGTCAATATCTTATTTCTTCCTGCAGGGATTCCCACCCTCAAGGCAATCTGTGGGATCTCTCCCATAAAGCAGGACAGATTTATGGAGAGGCATCAGGGAGGGAGGCAGAGAGATCACACTTGAAGACAATCCCTAATTGCCTTCTGGAGTCAGGCAGGGAAGGACAGGGGGTATGAACCAACACACCCAGCTCCCTCTGAAAATGTGGGCATCTGTGAAAGTGGAGCTCTGCCTAAAAGAGTCAGGACAGCACAGCTTCTCTGCTCCTTGACAGGGATTTCCAGAGAAGCCATTCTAGTTCTATACCATATTTTGGCAAGAATTGGAAGGCCAAGGTGGATCTGTCATCCCGGATGAGGTACAACACAGGGAAGGTGATTCCCACACCACACCACCTGTACCCCAGTGATGCAGAGGCAGCTTCAAAGCAGTAGGAGACCAAAAGGCCACAGCAGGACACTGCTCCGCAAGCTGCATTGGGAGTTGAGGCACACCCTGACTAGGAAGCTCTCTGACAGGACAGAGCCACTGTCCCGTGACAGGAGTCCCTTCTGAAGTGTCCTTACCAAAGAATCCCCGGCTGGGACTCCCTTGGTGGAGCAGCTCCTGTCAGTACCAGGGATGCTTTGTCACATTCCCTTGGCAATACCCTTGCCCCATCATCCACCTCATACACAACATTCTCAGCTGTGCATCTGTTTATTCACAATATTCAAAATAGAGTCCTTTCTTCCAGGGGGCTTTAAGTTTACATGAGTTTGTACAAGATTACCTAAGACTTTTTTCATAAATAAGCAAGCAGCATTCACAAAATAGTCCTATTTGTGAATTTTAATGAGACACTGCTCCTGTCTTCCCTCTGCTCTGAACTCCTTATAGCAGCTTGACTAAAAGGTTTGTAATATGGGTTAGGATTCTAACCCTGCTGCTTGGCAAAGGCCAACTGGAGCAAATATAAAAGGCAAACTAAAAAAATTAAATAAACCTGAAAGCAAAAAGATGGAAGCAAACCTTCCTGCTCAAAGCCACCCCTGCTGCCAAGGACTGACTTGCATTGTGCTTTTCCAAAATATCCCTGATGTGACACTGGCATTCCAGCCCCATCACCAACAGAGACTCGCAGAGAACAGAGCTGCACTGTCATCTGCCCAGCATGTTCTCATGTGCTGAACAACTGCACATTTGAGAGCAGGAAGGTGCCTGCCAGCTTCTCAACACCCCAGGGAAGCAGGAAGAAGTCCATTTATTAATCTAAATGAATTCCTTCTTTATCAAGAAAAATACCTTCCACTTCAATTATTGAAATAAAATAATAAAAGGAAAACTTTCAGTTCCTTGGAAGTTAACTAAGCAAAAAGCAACCAAGGAGAACCCACTATTGCCACACTACATCTGAGCTCGCCTGTTCCTGCTCATATGAAGAGCAGTGGAGCACTGGATACTGGATAACCTGGAAACCAGCTCAGAAGCAGCACTGCAGAAATATTATACACAGATAACAGCCAGCTTCCTTTAGCCTGGCAACTTTCTCTCCCTCACAATGACTGGATTCTTTTCAGCTCAAAACAGACTGCACATTCTTATTTCCAAAGAATGTACTGGGACAGTCTGCAGTTCCATGCAAACAGTGTCTTGGCCTGTTGAGAGTATCGAAGGGAACAGGCTGACATTTAAGTGTTTTGAAGCAATTGCTTTTCATCTGTGCTGCACCACTAGCTACACCCTTCTAAGGCATTTCAGCACTTGGGACCTCATCCTGCTAAGTCTCAGGCATGTCAGCTTTACAGATTGCCAGCTGTCCCACTGCAGTCACCGGGACAATTCACAAGTCTATTCGGACTAGAGCCTTTATTTGGACGTTGCGATACTGAGCAGTACCCAGCAGCTTATAAACTAATACACATCAGTCTAAATATGTGCATATTGCTGTTAGAACAGCCTTGTTCCTTAAGAAACACTTATTATGAGAGGTGTCAATCTTCACAGAAGGGACAGGAATCAAAGCTCAATAAATGAATTTGCCAAGGCAGTCAAATGCCCTTTACATCAATTTTTATTAGAGATTTTGACATCTTGTGATGATTTCTTGACAACAGGCTAATTGCCCACAGACTAATTAGACCGAAAGCCTTGACAAATGGTAACACAGAAACAAATGTGAAGCCGAAGGGCTTTTTGTTCTTCATCTAACACTGTTCCAGAAGGGACCCAAACAAATTACAGCTCCTGATGGAAGTTTAACACACTGACAACCCTCTTTAGGGAGATGGTGTGATACACACCCTCAGCCTCACTGTGCAGGAGGGAACTTCATACTCCAGAAAGCTACAAGATGCATGTTTGGCAATATCCCATCCCAACGCTGCATGTTCCTTTCATTTCATTTCACCCCAGGAGACCCACACAGGTATCAGATTGAAGTGCAAGCTTAGTTAGCAGCTGGGAATACCCAAGAACCCCCAGCACCCACAGTAGCTGCAGCCAGAGCAACATTAGCTGTACACCCAGGCAGCTTATGAGATTCCACAGCTTTCTTCATTAGGACTTTGATTAACTTAAACACTTTTAAGCCCTGCACAGATTAAGTTCCCTCCCCACAGACACACATACCATACTTCCCAAGTGCCAGCAGTACTATTTTTGCTGCTTTTCTACATGAAGGCCTGAATTTCTGGGAATCTTCACAAAAAGGTGTGTTAGCTATACCTACCTTGAATGGATAGTTATATCCTACCAGGATGAAAACTCCTGCTGGACCCAGGAGCATTATTTGCCCTCTACCCGGTTCCACAGAGAGAGTTGCATGTTTTGATCAGGTGAGATGTTACAGAACTAGAACCACTCACTGTCAGCACCTTCAAACCAATGTTCACTGAGGTTTTAGACATCTTTAGCGGAGAGAACACCATCCATACTGGAGCAACTGTTCAAGGTGGGTTTGTATCACAGAATATACTCCTGCTGCTGTGATCAAACTTAAAGCTCAAGTTTCTTACAACTTAAGGAAGCAAATGAAAAACAAAGAAGTATGTACAAAATGTGGACAAGGATGTTTTCCAAAACCAAGATGACCATGTTGAGGAATCAGCAAAAGTACATAAAAAAACCAGAGGAGAGTTGCTTCTTGAATCTTATTTAATCTTCTGCACCTGCCCAAAATGCTGCCTCCATTTCCTGGCAGCAACTCATTTCTCAAAACCTTGTTTGGAGAAAGCACAGCACCAAAGCTAGAGGCAGTCCAAACACACTTGCCACCACTCAAATTGTTTTACCTCGGGTATCAATGAGGAAAACTGGAAACCCCAGGCTCTCAGCAAAGCAAGCACTAAGAGGGAAAGGACACTGCCTGAGCAAGGCTGTTCCTTCAGGGACACAGCACAATGTCAGGCACCAAGCAGAGTAAATGTGAGAATGCTGATTTAGAGTACACTGCATGATGAAACACAGGCTGTTCAGAAATCCACAGCAACACAGTCAAAAGACACCTAAATCCTACTGGGTTTATCGTGCTTACATTTTTAAGCTCATTAGTCAGAATAGTTACTGTTAGATTTAAGATTTCCTTTTTCAAGGAAAACTAAAGCAATAAAAATGTGACAGAAGTATGAAAGGGTTTCACTGCAGGCAAGATTTAAGCTGTGTGAAGTGTTTAAAGAAAGATCAGTCACAGTATTAAGTTTGTGATCAATTTACAGAATACAGATTGCATTTGAGATTAGACAGGGTTATACGCTTGATTCTGTAAAAATATACTAAAAGCTCACCTGTTCCTTTCATTCTGAGATTCAGTTTGGTCACTGAAGGGTAAAAATGAAACATTTCTATGTTCTGAAAAGCTTATGTCAAAATCCGAACTAGTATTTCAACAGCCTGATTCATATACACTATACCTCTAAGCACAAATAAATGCATTAACTTCTGCAGAAAAAGAAAATAATTTTAGGTTTATTTTTCTATAAAGTACAATTTCAAGAATGAAATTAAATTTTAAAATCCAAGCATTCCCATGGTCTGGGGTCAGAACATTTCTCTGCTTAATGTATCAAGGTGAAATTACTTTTTGTTTCTGCGTTCCTTAAATTAAAAGTGAAGTACTGATGGTAGGTCTCTGTCTTGAAACAAAAGACAATCCACACTCTTCTCAGTGTGACCAACAAATGAGTTGGACGATTCAGAACAAGCAATCATCTCATCCCAAGAGAATCCTTTATTGTGGGATGAACAAAACTTTTCTAGGCAGCAATGTGCCCTACTGCATATCTTTTACGTAATATCCAAAAGCAACACTGAATTATTTAATACCAAAACAATCACTCGAAGGGAGCTCAGAAGACAGCAATATCTACTTTCAAAGTATAAGCCAGAGAGAGGGGGTTTTCTTCAGTATTTTATTCAATAAGCACGTCAGCAAATAAAATTTCCAGGAAAATCTACACACAGCTTCCTAGAAACAACAGTGCACAGTTCCCTCCTTAGTTATCTTTAACCATCTGGTTTTCATATTCCCCAAGCAGCTCATACAGGTTTTTTTCCCCCCCTCTGTGATTTTCCCATTTTGATTAATTTAATAAATAATGGACTGCACAGACGATCCTAGAGAAAAATCCACATCTCAGCACTGCATAGCAGGAAAACTAAGTTCACTGGATGTCATCGTCATCAAAGAGATCTTCAAAATCTAGTCAGAAAAATAAGACAAAAATTAACATCAGAAGTTTCAATGTTACAAATGCACATACAAATACAGTACCTCATTACTTGGATTAAGCACAGAAATGACAGAAATGAGGTTACTGCACCATCAGTTATTAGAAATGTAACATCAGGGTGAGAAGAGACGGCAAAGGCAGGCAGGCAGGCAGACCCACACACATGTTCTCTGTCATGGACAAATTAAACTGCTTCACCTGCACAATACAAGCTTTGCAGGTAAATGCACAACAGCAAAGCTTCAAAAGAAGGGCTTTTATAAAGTTATTAAGTATCCATCACAGAGGGGCTCAAGCATGAATCCCAGAGTCCAGAACTGAGCAAGTACTAGCTTTATGCATGCAGCAAGTCTCAATGTAGGCATTCCTGCAGAATTCTGGCTTTTGGTCATAGCATCCAAACACACCCCCCCCCAAATTTTGCATGAATTTTAATGAACTGGGATTTGTGCTAAAAACCCCTTCCTTAAAAACATTTAATTGCTTTAAAGGTGCCAATAACATTTCTGTCTCAGAACACATCTCCCACTAGTGAAATGGTTCTAGTCACCTTTGGAAGTACTCTTAACTACTCAGCTTTGCATCTTCTTTGTATACTGAACATAAACTAATAACCTAACTGAATACAAGTCTTTATTCTTACAGAAGGCAGTTTACAAGTACCGTACAATGAACTGAGGATGAATCCTTATTTAGAAGAGTCCTAAACTACCAATGGAACACAATACCACAGTGTGATGGTAGAAATATAGGGAAATAGCTACTCCTGAATACGCTGGCTCCAACAGATAGCTGGGTATCCCCCACAACTGCTGAGGGTAGAGCTGCCTTTTACTCCTGTATTCTAAGTCTTGAGCAAAATGAGAAACGTACTTTATTTTGGAATTAACACCAGTTTGTGATATTAACAGTACCACAGCAACCAGATTTAATATAATCTGAAACTCACTGTTGAAATGTCTAAATGTATTTCTTCAGAAGCATAAAAACCCCTTTAGCAACCAAGTGCACAGTGTTGTATATTCTACTCCTAAGTGGCCTGATATGTAGCTCTTCTTTCTCAAAGCAGCTGTAAATACTTACATATAGGCTGAGAGCATTGAGATTGTTCAGCTTGGAAAAGAGAAGCTTCAGGGTGACCTAACTGTAGCCTTTTAGTAGCTGAGCCTACAAGAAAGACTGAGAGACTATTTACAAGGGCCTGGAGTGACAGCACAAGAGTGAATTGCCTCAAACAGACAGAATGTAGGTTTAGGTATTTGAAAAAAAAAAAATTCTTCCCTGTGAGGACGGTGAGGCACTGGAACAGATTGCCCATTGAAGCTGGGGTGGAACGAGATGATCTTTAAGGTCCCTTCCACCCCATTCTCTAAGTCTGTGATTCTATATGCATACACTTGACTTTCAAACGCAGAAAGTATATTAAAAACAATGTTGTACTTCCGTTTGGATACATACGCACGTATACTTTGAGAGTTAATGAAATACCTATAAACTGCTAACACTCAGAGACAAATCTTTAAAGTCCTGCCCACATTTTCACATGTATTTGCACTGTTTAACATAAGCTATTTGTTACGTGAACAGACCAAGGTATTTTTCCTTGTAGCAATTAACACGCTAAAACTTCCAGAGTAGGAAAACCCCACATTTTACCGTTCCCACCTGCATCATTTGGCACTGAAACGCTCGCTCTCATACCGCTCCCCAGAGATGTGGTTAGCGACAAGTTTAGCGACCACCAGGCACCAAAGCCATGAGAGAGAAGTCAGGCGAGGTTTGCAGAGATAACCTCCAAGCCCCCCCGGAGCACGGCGGTCCTTACCGTTGAAGAAGTCAGCGTGCACCGCCTTCTCGTTGGCGGCCAGATCCATCAGCAGCCCCGTGCTTCCCCCTGCCTGCGAAAAAGCAGCCGCTGAGCGCCTCCGGGCCGTGGCACCACAGCCCCGCCACCGGCACCAGAGCACCCGCCTCACCTCATCCAAGTCCACGTAGGGGCCGGCTCCCTCCGGGAACATCTCGTCCACCGCCGGCTTCATGGCGGCCCCTCCGCGCCGTCACTTCCGCCGCCAGGGCGGAGTCGCGGCCAGTGGCCACCCCCGGGCGGGGCCGCGCCGTTGCCATGGCGACCAGCACTGGAGGCCGCCATCTTGCTACCACGCCCTCGTCGCCACGGCGACGGCGGGCCCTGCGTCCCTTCAGGCCTGAGTGAGGCATCCATCACCTTGCAAATGAGGTGCATGCGACTGATACTGGCGGCCCTTCCAGCCCCCAAACTGAATAACTCCTGTACACGCAGAGCGTTAAATAACTCCTCTACACAGAGATCAGTCTCCCGCGATGAAGCTGAGAGCATTCACCTGGAAAAAAAAAAGAGCTCCTAAAACCATGCAGCAGAATGGAGGAGTTTATTGTTTCACACAGAAGCATAAATAGTAAAAAGGAGACTAATTTAAAGCCTGAGATGCTGCATGTAGCTGCAGTGTCATTTAGTGGCCGAAGCGCAGTCCAGGTACATTTGCTGGCAGTCAGGTATTCACTCAAACACCCTGACAAGAAATGGTAAAAAAGAGACTCATTGAAACCATAAAATGCTGCACATGACCATGGTATCACGAAGCAGCTGAAGGCAGCCCAGGAGTGTTCACTGGCAGACAGGTGCTCACCCAAACACCTGGGCAGCAGCTCTGGCAAAGCTGAGCGAGGCACTCAGTGCTCATGGTCGGGCACGTGGTAGCCAAGGTGGCTCCCAAAAGGGAACTGGGCAAAGAAGGCTCTGGCCATGTCATTGATCCTGTTGTAGGCTCCCAAGGTCCGGAAATACTCCACGTAGGACCAGAAGTCATTGGATGAGAAGGGCCAGTACGGCAAGGCAGCAGCTTCCCGGTAGAGATCTAAAAAAACCCAACCAAAATAAAATAATGCAGATTACTGTAATGTGAAGTGCTTTTGTTGAAAGGTTGGGCCTGGAGCCACCATGATTTGGGGTTGTGAGTTCCCTTTGGGGGTTGGCGTGCTCCTCTGGCAGGAGAGAGGCAAGGAGAGCCATTGACACCTCTCCGTGACCCACTCTGCAGAAAATGGAGTGACAGAGCGGGACAAGATGAGGAGCAGGAATGAAGGGAAACATCCACATTTATGCCAATTCAAGAATTCATCAGGCTGGTTTAATTCTAGAAGGCTGCTGGTTATTTAAAAGCAAGGAGCAATTGCAATTGAAAGCCATTTTTCCCCATTCCACATAATTTGCTTTGCCCAATATAAAAATATAAGGAATAAGGCACCACCCTCTGTGCCGTGCCCCTGAGCTGACTGCACTGCCCACAGCACTCCCAGGACGTGGGGCCATACTTCCCTGACATTGCCTGGAACTGCAGCATTGTGCCTCTTCTCAGGGGACTGTAGGAAATGAGCTAAAGGGATGGAGAGGAAAGGCTTTACCACTTGGGAGAGAGCTGCTGCATTTGGGCCTGCTCTAGCAATATCAGAATGTGATATAGTCATCGAAACAAGATTTCAAATTCAGCAGGAAAACAAAATCAGTTCTGAAAGTGCAGGAGCTGACCACCCTTAGGCCCGAATGCGGGCAAACAGAAGCATATATAAAGTATAAACAGCAGCTGAGCCCACAGTCACAAATGTCTTTCTCTGCAGTGAAGCTAAACACAGTATTTTATTTCGACTTGAAGCCCATTTAGATAAAAGAAAGTCTTTCCACTCAGCTTGGGGCCAGGGTCTTTAGTAGGAATTAAGGGCCTTCAACAATCCTGTTGTCAGACTTCAATTTTACAGAGTAAAGTTTGCAGCGTGCAGGCACAGATGGCACATAACAAACCAAATGCACCAGCCAAATGCTGTCTGCAGAGAGGGACTTACTGTTTATACCAGCTGACCTCAGATTCACTTTGCAGGCTGCTGCTTGGCCCAGCGTGAAAGAAAACAATAATTGCTGGTAATGAGAGCAACAGGACACTGCCTGAACAGGGTTCTAATTCTAGATTGATGCAGGCTCTCCTGACTGTCTCAAAAGTTGCCACAAAAATATTTGCTGTACGCAAACACAGATGACATACTAAAAATATTTTAGAGGCATAAAGAAATAGAATGGAGCATAGGGGAAAAAAAGTTTGAATTATAAGTAATCATATTAGACCTTATTCTGCATTTGTCTTGTTCATATCTGTTATAATACTCTCTGCATATTTGTGCACTGGAGAGGCTGCTGGCTGTCCTGCTGGTTAACTGAGATGTACACCAGCAATAGCAGTACTTGGTTATTGCAGATACTTCTCTGCAACTTTGTTTTCAGACAGAATTCTGTCTGAAAAGCCAAAGAGAGGTTAAATGATAGAATCGTCAGTAAGCCAGTGTAAACATCATTGGGGTGTTGAGGGTTTTTTTAATCAAAGGCAAACACTAATCCAATAGACAAATCACACAAAGTGACATGAACCACAGGGTAGCTGCGCTAAGGGATTTATTCCAACATTTCTTTAATTGGATTTATGGCAATTTGTAAATTGTAAGCTTTTTGTCATGAAAGTTGGTATCGCTTGCCAAAAACCAGATACACATACAGCACTATTGTTCAGGACAGATAAAATTCTCCGATGTCTTATACATTTATCAGTGTGGTGCCTTCCAGTTATGATTCTGTACAACAGAATTAGTGACTTGACTGTAATCTCTTTTCATTTTAAGACTGGATGTTAGCTCTATTATTATACATTAATATGTCACCACCTTTTAATAAATTCTAAAGGATTTTTTTTTTTTAATTCGCCATTCTTTCTCCACCAGAACTAATTGAAAGCTTTTCCATAGTCCACTGAGGTTAATAAGCATTCATGCCAAAGTCACTGCCTGGGCATCAAGTCTGGGACTCTCCTAATTATTAGTGATACAAAGGAAATAAAAACACATTAGGAATTACCATCTCCATCCCGGATGGATCGGGCATCTGTAAATAAAGAGGAAACACATCAGTACCAGCTCCTGCACAGAAAGACTTTCTGTTAACGAAACATTTTCCACGTATAACTGGAAGCTGACAAGTTCTTTAATGCCCACATAGGACCCTCTGTGTAGCCAAAGGATTTTTGGATTTTGAACAGCAGAGCAAGGAATTCCCCATTTGCAATTAGTCAGTGCTACGAACCAACTTAGTCTGCCTGTTAGTCGTAAGTCACAGCATGAAGAGTTGGGATTAATATGTGAGTTATACTAAACAGAAGATACTGTATTGGTAACAAAATATTTCTGGCGGCTTGAAAAAATAAACAAGAATAAATTCAGTAGTAATCTTACCTGTTAGCATGTTCATCAGCATACAGAAGAAAAATAAGTCAGTAAATTTCATCTTGTCTGCAAGACACTGCTTGTGTTTCTGAAAAGTAGTCTGTACAATAGAGGATTATTACAAGAGGTTCATAATTATGCAAACTCTATAATTTCTTGTTTTAACAGAAGAATACATTCCAAAATAGATTCTAGTTACTAATTTAGGCATAACAAAATCCAATTACATTTCTTACAGCTTCTGAAGTGCAACACAGAGTATTAAAAGACTGTCAGTCCTGAAATGTGTATTGATATTTTGGTTTTAGATGGCATAAATCCAAAAGGTGCCTCTGAACTGACATGAAATTAAGTGTCTTTGGAAATGTTTGATTTTGTGGTTAATTTAATTGCACTTTAGAAATTACCTCTCTCTTTCTCTTCTTTCTTATTCTTGCAGCTGTGAGTCAGCTACAAAACTCCAAAAGGATTTCTATTGCTGTAAAATAGCAGTGCTTTGTAAGGAAGGGGGGGGGGACGACGACGTCACTGAGTTAATACACCAATCTGATTTTGTCTTCTTCAAGTATTTTAACTGCTCACATTTGCATTATACTTCAGCACTGCCCATGGAAGACACAGTGGACAGTTTCTGAGAGGAAATCAGAATCAACTTTGGCAATAACACTTGTTTTTGGAAGATAGAGAGAAAAAAATCCGGAAGCAAATTCAGTGATTATTACAGTTGCTGCCCTCCAGATTTTCTTTCTTTCTGCCCCTTTAGAAAAATAGATTTTCAAAAATGTTAGTTGAGCAAATTGCTAAAAGGATATTGACTTCCCTCTCCAGCTCAGGCACAAAACCCAGAAATACTTGACACTGCTTTATGTTCTTAGGATCCTTAAAATCTAGACATTAAAATGTACACGGACACCAAGTGCCCACTAAAATCAATTGGGTTACAGTAAGCAAAGAAGGAGGTCCCCACGGACCGCAGCCATGCTGATGGCGCAGGTACCTTCAGAGGGTTGATAAGGTGCATTGAAATGCATTTTCACATTATACTGATTTCCTGGAAAGATTCCTTTCCCACACCAAGCAGGTGCTTTGGGCTCCAGCCTGTGCAGGTTGCTGTATGGATCCAGCACTTTGAGAAGCCTGGAGGGGAGACACAATTTGGAGAACATTCAATTGACATGAACATCTTGATAGATTTCCTTTTAGCACACAACCCCTGATGGCAGCAGGTGTGGTCAGGGACTAAGGCGTAGCAGAAAGTGTTCAGCGACTCATGGGGAGATGTGGTGATTTCCATGCTTCTCAAAGATGTGGCAGGTCAGGTCATCTTGCCAAACCTGGCAGCTATTTCCAGACGGCTCCTCTCTTGAGGGGAGCTACTGAGATGCCAGTGCAGAGCTCACTGTGGGTGTTCGTGCCGTGAGATCTGACTGTAGAGATGGTGATCTGAGCTGCACTCTCTTGCTGGGCATTTTCAGTTGCCTTTATGGTCTACAAAATCATTTCTCTGTGCCAGTTCTAGACACCTGCATTTCCCAGCTGTGTGTGTGGGTCCCAACATTGGTGCCTTTGCTGTACCACATCCACCCATCTGCCACAGGAGTACAGGGAAAATCTGTGTACTCACAAAGTCCTGGAGCAGAGAGAGCTGGGTGAGTGGCCTTGCAGGAGGACCCAGCTTGGCTGGAGTTTGTTCCTATCTACACACAGAGTTCAATAGTTTTGCCAAGAATTAATTCAAGATGTTCTGAGCAAGGGGAAAAAAGGGTGCTTTGTAGCACACTAGACTGTGCCAACTCTTGGGGAGGCTGAAAAGAAAAATAATTTGAAAGCAGAACCTAGTCCATCTTTGAAATGCTTTAATCCTCCTGCTTAATATATTTTTCCCAGGTCTGTAGGAAGGGTCTCTGCATGAGCCACGTTCTTGCAGCACCTCGGCCCACTCACCTGGGTTGCAGCAGCTGTGGGTGGGAAAAGGCACTTCCTTGCTTGGAGTCCTGTGGTGCATCCATGTCCCTCGGCCCACCCACCAGCACTGCCTGCAGAGCCAAACTTTCCCTTTCACTGCCTAGTCTGCATATCCTGCTCACAAAAAAAAACCGGAAGCACTGAGGTGTGCTGATACACACACAAAACAGTTATCAACTATAACTGAGTAATTGCCATAAAGCTACTTTTTTGCACATCCATCAGTAGCTTTTTGTTTTGGCAGTTGATAAGGCAGGTGTAGTTCCAAGTGGGAGGTGAGATAACATGTTTTGGATGATGACAAAATAGAATAATGATGCTCCTGATGCAGCCACATCCTGCAGCTCTCCTGTTTTGATATTAACAGTGTTGTAGGAGGATGATAAAGTCTCACAGGTTATCAGATTCAGGGTCGATCTGGTCACAACATGGTCGGCTACAACACTGGATGATCTTGGGGGGATTCACATAGCTATTGGTTTGACATACATCTTTACACCTACCTCCTTTACACTTTCTTATTCTGTCTTGTGAAGCTTGAAGTTACCCTCTTCCAGAGCTAGGAGGATCACTGATCTGACATTGTGCAACAGTCTAAAAACTACATGCTCACAACTTAAATCAAGTTTTTCTACTTGCTAGTGCACATATTGGAGATATGAATAAATTCTCAGGGTTTCCATGCTAAAGCAGATCTAGGAAATTATAAAAAGAAGATGAGAATTAGCACTGCAAACAACTTGCATTACAGGATACAACCTCTTCATCAACACTTCTGTTGCTGTACATGACTACTTGTCCCAACTGGGTCTGTTTTAAACACACTGCTGGACTAGAGAAAAACTGATGAGTTTTCATCAGCTGCTTGAAGGACTGTCCCTGGTGGGTTCAGTGTGCCAAATAGTGCACAGTGTGCTCTCTGGCTGGTCCCAAAAGACATGGTGCTCTGACCTGCAGCATTTGTAACACACTCTGCAAGCATATTCATTTCATCCCCTCTTTTCTTTTTCCTTCCCTTTTCTTTCTCTAGGAGCACTTTGCTTTTTTTGAACTCAACACAGAGGGCAATTAAAACAACAGCACTGGATGTCCAGCACAAGTGCTGGCATGGATCAGTTAGCAGAGCCCTCTGCTAATAGTTGCTGCCTTGCAGGCTTCTTCACTGCTGAGCAGTAATTGGAGATGCCATGGTGCCCACAAATGCAAATCTTGCTCAGCAGCAGCCACATTTCAGCAGACACTGCAGTGCTTAACAGGGCAGCCACTTAATGAGTTCGGTGCCTTAACTTCTACTTATTTTGGAAAAAAAATTGCTGTTCTACTCTTTTTCAGAGCAGCCCATTAGCTCAAAATGCTGTTATTCCTGTTGACAGTAAGCTCTTCGGGTTTTGTACGGGAAAGTTTGCATAAAGTTTTTTAGCTAAGGCCATTCATTCATAAAAGCTTTGCGATAGAAAGGGCTGCTGTTTTTTCCTACCCACCCATCCCAGGAGGATCCAATCAATATATACTTTTTGTAGATGGCTCTCAAAGCCAGAAAATCCCACACAGAGCTGTGTCAGAGACAGAAATCAATTGGAGCACAGAGGACATTCCCTTGGGAATAGGGGAATGTAATTTTGGCAGCACAGTTGCTTGTGTGACTTGATGGGGAGCAGTCCTGGAGCTGCCAGCCTGCCTTCGGATGGGCCTCTTACTAAAGGGCTGTTCTACCCAGAGCCAGCCCCTGTGCAGGAATTCAGCTCTCCTTGTCGATTAACTTGAAACAAAGAAAGGACAACATAAAAGCAAGTTTATGGGTGTCTTTGTTTTCTCAATAGCTATGTTAGACTGGTATCACAGGCACACACAAATCTATAATCCTCCAGGCACTGAAAAAACCCCCTGTACATTGCTTTAAAAATCCAGAATCTTTCCTATTTAATCAATAGGCAAAAGCAAATGCATGCAGAGCTCCATAGGAACTTATTTAAAAACTAAATAGGACCTACAGTTGCATCTGAAATGCTTTGCCCTTGGGCCGAGCAGACAAACGTTCTCCATTGGGCTACAACACTTTTGTACATCAGAAACAACAAATGACAGTGATATATCGACCATCCCTAAAACCAACAAACGTTTGATTATTTCTTCCAGCAATTTGTCCAAATAATACAGGTCAAAAGGAGATTCCTGTGACTAGAATATGCTTTGCTCAGAAAGGTGTAAGGACCTCGAAGTACCAACAAGCTGAGTAACAAAGTGGCCAGTAAATGTAAATTAGGTACCTCTGTAAAGTTCTCCCACTTTCAAGGCATGTGACCATTCCTACTCAGAAACTAGATTTGGAGCTACAAAAGATAGTTGTGGTATAATGTTCTTTAATGCTCAGTCACAGAAAACGACAAATCAAATAAGAAGACAGGAAACAAAACCCATAAGGCATCACTTTGCCATTGTACCACTTGGTCCCATTTTGAGTATTGCCTGCATATTTGGTCTCCCATAACAGAAGGTCATGACTGAACGAGACAAGATAGAAAGAAGAGTGTGAGGGGAATTATCAGACAAGGATCAGCTGAAGCTGACTGGGACTCTTCAGGCTAACAAAAGGATGGCCTTGATTTCTACCAAGAGATACCAAATTAGTCTGGCAACAGCGTCTTCAAAACAAAAGGTAGTGGGGTTTGATACAGTTAAGCTGTCTTGTCATGATGCATTATCAACTACACAGTGTCCTGGCTGCAGTGTCTGGGCCTGGCCTGGGAGCTGAACTGCACCGCACTTTTGCTCTGTGTCTCACTCCTCTGATACCCTCTGCTGCTGGGCCAGGTGAGCTCCCAGGCTGACCCTGTGTTTGATCTTACAGTCAGTTTTACTGAAATATTACGTATTTCCAGTTCTTGTAAACAGACAGCTTTTCTCCCAGCAAGTGGCTTGATCATCCTCATAATAGTAGCCCCTGGAAGCAACTGGAGGGAGTCATAGCAGATGGATTTGGATAGTTACGAAACCATTAACAGAATAACTGCAGTGCAATTAGAGAAAGCCCAGTGAAAATGAACCACTTTCAGATGTACTAGAGCTAATTGTGAAGGTCAGAGTTACAAACCATAGAGTTAAGGAGTAGCTCTACACTTAAATCAATCACACTTAAGAGCCGACGAGTAAGTGCATCTGTTCACATTTACTTCAACTTACGATTTTAACCTCTCTCTGAAGAAAGGTTATATTTGTCGATGCAAATGAGCTTCCAGGGGTTCACAGGTAGAAGGCAGTGCTGCATGCAGCAGCAGGTATTGACAGCAAAGGAGGGGAGCAATTCTACTGGCATCAAGACTAGTGCAGCTTGCCTCCCAAGATGTTCCTGCCAATTGGTATCCCAATGCCACTCCCCAGGAACATCCTAGCATCCTCAGCTCTCCCCCACTGTGCCTTTCCCTCCCAGGGCAGCACTGCCAGCTCCAAGCACCAGGTTTGACTTTCTCCAGGGTCCATGGAAGGCTGCTGGCACACCACAGAAGGCTGGTGCTCCTGCTCACCAGTCAAGCAGATGCTCCTGAGTCAGCAAAGAACAGCTGCAGGCTGACTTCTCCCCTCCTATCACCACTGACACCAAAAAGTTTTTTTCTACCATCCATCTGCAAATTTTCACATGAATGACAGGAACCTCACACCCAGCCTGCCACCCAAGTGGGTTAGGATTTGGTAACATTTCAAACTATTTTTGCTGTAGGCAAAATGGAGGATTAGAGCCAACAAGTCCACTTGGTTTCTTGCATCTTGTTTCCTCAGGAGACACAGTCGGCAATGCCTGTCAGCACCACAGAAGGTACGTGGCAGTGAGGAGCACTTGCTTCCAAGCAATTCTGCTGCAGGGAGAATGAGAGGCAGCAGCAACTGTATTCTATTAGCAGGGCATCCAGGACCTGCACTCTCCCTTCCTGCACGCATATTAGGCCTAAGCTTGTCCAAGGCACCTTTTTGGATAAATTGGTCAGTTCTTTGCTTTAGCCTTATTCAGCTATTCAATACAGCTACAGATGACTGAACTCAGGAGGGAATCTAATAAACTGGTCACCGAGTGCCAGGTTTATTCGAGAACTCTCAAGAGAGGATATATTTTTCCCGTTGCCATTAAGGTTAGAAATATCATAGCAATAACCTCCACCATTGTTTCAGATTGATTGAGTGCTGCAGCTACACTTAAGCTATTAAGCCATCAGCAGCTGTTTGTTTTCATTTCAGAGATATATTTCTTTAAATAAAGGTGCATTAAATATTTCAATACCAAAGATAAGATTTTAGTAGGATGACTAGAAGGTTCTTTACACCCAGGGTTTCTTCTTCTCTTTGATTCATATGCCAAGGCTACTTCAATATCACCAGTTATACCTGTCCACAAGCAGCTCTGCCCTAGGGACAATAAATTGATTAACAGGATTGATGAAGAGATGAGCTCGATTACAAAAAATCCATCACAAATGTGAGCAAGTTGCCAGTATATTTGATACCAGCAATCAATGAGACCTGTTAGTGGATGCATCATTGCAGCAATTGCCAGACCAAAAGCCACATAGACAGGGAGAAAGTGCTGCACAGTGCCCTGCCATGCTGGCAGTGGGCTGGCTACCCAGAAGCAGGGCATTAGCACAGGGAGACCATCAAGCTGTCAAGAGATTGTTTTAGCTGCAAGTGGGGATGTCTACATGTGAAAGAGACTTCTACCAAGGAGGCAAGTTCAATATATTGATCTGGGTGGTATGACTGAGGAGTGCAGTCACCCTGCATGCTCCCTGCTGGAGACGCTGATCAGCACTGCAATCAATACCTGCCTCCTACCTCCCTCAGCCTTCCAGCACTTGGTGAAACAAGCTCAACTTGTTAAAGTTTAACAAGTGCATTGATGCACTGGGAAGTACAGCTGAGAAGCAGGGTGCGTTTGGGAACACTCTTCTCTGTTTCCTCAAGTTTAGCAAACCCAAGGAACATCACATGTGGGCTGGGAAATAACTGTTCTGTTTATCCACCTTACAAAGTTTTGCTGTTTTAAAGACTGACAGGGTGAGGACCATCAGTCACCATCACAAAATGAAAAAAAAGCTACCTTCTGCCCTAGGTTTTCTGGGTGACAGTGATCGGTACTAATACTGCAGTTGGAGAACAAACCCTGCACAGCTCTAGGAGCTTGTAAATGATGGTTACTCAGATTATTGCCTTATATACTGAAGAGAGATTAGCCTTATAAGTTGCAGAGATGATGTTTGAGGTTCTAGTTTGGACTGATCTGCTAAACTCCAGTGCAGTTGAACAAGACTAAACCTACTATAAACTGTGACCAAATAAATTAATCTTTAAAACAGCATTGTTGACACTCAAATTCCTTGACACATACAACTAAACACAGGGAAAGCAGTTATTGCCTGCAGCATTTATTGCTATGCAGTTCATAGTTCGATGATCATAGCCCATGTTCGACACATGGCTTTACAGTCAGTTTGCATCTGACCTTGCCTGGCAGCTCAGACTATGACCTGCCTCACCATTCAGTTTAATGCCATTTTTGTCACTATTGCTGAAGTTCGGCCGTATGCATGGGCAAGGCAGCCTCACCAGGGTCCTGGCACGAACTTCACTTCATTCATGTGGGACCACACAACTCGCATAAAGCAGGGTCAGCTGCAGTTGCTGGCGATGTGTGATCTGCCCGGGAGGCCCCCCGATGGGACTGAGCCCGGCCCGGGGCTGCTGCGTGGGGCTCCAGCTCCCTCTGCTGTCCTGGGCCCGGGATTCCCACTCAGACACCGAGGCTGCTCACACGGGCAGGGGGGCAGACCCTGCTCGGACTTAGCACGCTAGCAATTTGAATAAAGTCGGGATAGAACTTCAGCTGCATCAGGAGATGGATAAAAAGCAGGACCAAAGTCACAAAGGTGAAAACCCTATTTCAGCACACTATTTTTGTGACTGAAGGATATATCAGTTTCTTCCTATATAAAAAGGAACTAGAAGCACCTCACATCCTCTATGCAGACACCACTCACCTTTATAGCAACAAGGGGGGGAAAAACAACCACAGCCACATTCCCAAACCCCCTGCTTCCCCCAGTTATGCTCCATCAGCCACTGCAGGAAAGCAGTACTCACCTCAGCCTGCTATGGATTGGGGTCTCAAATACACAAGCAGGAGCCATAGAACAGGAACGCTCATAACTCTAGCAGAACAAAAACACTAACACTCCCACAAAAGAAAGTGTAGGATTTGTGGCCCCGGGCTACGCGTAAATGCTTCCTGGGACCATGGGCAGGGACGTAGGAGGAGGCTCCAGGTGAAGCTGCTTGAGGCCTTTAGGGTGTATTAGTGCGCTCAGGCCCCCAGCAACATGTTTCTCAGTTAAAGGGAAAACTGCTAAAATTTTCGTAAAGAAGATAATGGGTGAATTAGTAGAAGAATGGTGAGGGCAACGTTGCTGGCAGAGTTCTAAAGCATTCTTTGGCAAACAGATTCAGCTCCTGATATTGCTTGTGTCATCCCATGTGACCCTGGAAAAAAATGAGGGTAATTACATGTTTATCAATACATTTAATCTACAATCATGATCATATCTATTTTTAAACTCTTTAAAATGTGCTGAATTTTTAACTTACCTTGACTTGTGGATTATAGTGTTGGTGGGAGCTTAAGACAGGAATAATAACTAAACTTGCTGCCTAGAGACTGAATCAAGGTGATTTCTCTTTGTTGCCCAAGCTTCCAGGCCTATGATCCCTCCTGTGACCTTCCCAAGGCAAATGTCTGTGAAGTATATATTAGAAGGCAAAGGGTACAAAATGCTGCAGCTGCCAGGCATGTGGTGGCTTGTCTCACCCAGCACTGGAGCTGGGCAGCACTTGGGACAGTTGACAGAAACTGGGCAGACACTTTCAAGTGTTCTTGGGAGAGAAGGGCAGGAGTTTTTGCTTTAATGCTTGATTCCTACCAGTGCTTTGATTTTCTTGGTCTGGGCAACATGTGCATGGTGGTACATCCCAAACCTCCCTTCCCATGAGCACTGCCTTTTTGTGCAAGGCAGCTGGCGCCTGAGTGCTCTGGGTCTCCTTTTCTTTAGTAAAGGTGTGACTCCTGTACAAGTACATGCAAAGCACAGCTGTCATGAAAGAGTGTTTTAGGTTGCCCAAAGAATCACTGACAAAGGGATCAGCAAAAGCAGGTTTAATATTAAAGTGAAAACATGAAAAACTTGTTGGCAAGATGGTTAAAGCACACAGAGAAAAATTGGACTAAAACCTAAAATCAATCAATTTGAAATGAAAATCAACAAAAATTTATCTGCCTGGAGGGTGGGAATGGGAAAAGGGTAAGGATAAGAAGGAATAAGGGAGACCCTCCTGTTGAGTCACAACGTTCAGAGTGAACCCCCTTGCCAAACTTAGCCCTGGACTTCACCAACAATTTAGGCCTAAAGTTTTTAATAGCACTTAGACTTCACAGCACTTAATCGAGAGCTTAATTTAAACACTTTAAGAAAAGATTCCAATAGGACTTAAAATAGCACAACAATAACTCACTTATAGGCCTACCTTACGACTCTAAAGTACATAAGAATCTAGCAGAGCAACATTCATTGTACACTGGCTATAGCACATTCACACTCACAGAGACCTACAGGAGCATGTACAAGTAAATACCTGTGAAAAATTCCCTTGAGTTCAGCGAAGGATTCACATTGGATGTCTTTGCATCTTCTCAGGGTTGAGCCCTCAGGAGTGGGGCATTAGCCCAAGGCTCCGTTGCTATTGTTTGGTGATGGCCCTCCAGGAATAGCTATGTTGAGAGCTCTTTTGCTCTGAGAGGCCTCACTCAGAGAGAGGTGCTGGTCTGAGCCTGCTGCAGTCCAGGCGACCTCAAAGGGTCTCACTTTGTACCGCTGTTTATATGGCCGTCAGAGAGTGGGCTTTAGTCACAGTAATTTTCCAATATGGCCGTCAGAGAGCGGGCTTTAGTCACAGTAATTTTCCATCCTGGCTGCAATTTAGGTCAGCAAGTGTCTTTGAAAGTTTGATAACAAAAAAATCGTTTGACTTGGGTTGTTAATCAGGCAAGAAAACTAAGTTTTCAAGGCCGTTAGTTAAAACCAGGAGCTCGTTAGACAACACACATTCCCGGCAGCAGACAGTGTTTCTGAAAAGCTTAAGAGGAGCTGAGCCCAAGTGCTGTTTGTCAAGGCCAAGGCCTAACAAGCATTTCTGAGACTGTAGTGCAGCCTCCAAGGAGGAGGCAGGATGCTGCACCACCACAGCACTTTGAGTACTGACAGCTGTGACATTGCATAGCTTCAGACAGGAGTGCGTGTAAAGGCAGTGACCCACATGGGCCCACACAGCTCCCTTCTGAGCAGGGCTGCACCTGCACTGTGCTGTCACCTGCCTCCATGTGCCGCTGTGCCCTCCCAGCAGCTCCTCAGTGGCTTGGCCTGTGCTGTGCTCCCCATCCACAACCCACCTGCGTGCAGCCTTGGCCCCATACAGGGGAGCAGGCATGCACTGACACTCCTGTGCTCCCCACAGCAGGACCCCAAAATGAGGACTGGTAACAAGTGGTGATTACTGGTTTTGTAGGCTGTCCATGCTCAAGATCCAGTAGAAAGAGGATCTTTAGGGAAAACAAAAAAAGGGACATTGGGAACCCATTTTTAACCATACTTAATAAATGGGGGCATTTGTCTCATATGCATTGGTTAGGCTTGTTTCCTGATCGCTAGCCCAGGGCCTGGGCTTCTCGGTAAAGTGTGTGCTTCCCAGTGTTTGTACATCCCTGCCGGTGTCTCTGCTCCTTTCACCACTTCCATCCTGTCCATTAGCAGGTGTAGAAAAAAATTACCCTACACCACAAACTTCTCTTTTTTAGCGTAACCAACCTGCTATGATAGTTTCTGACTCCCGCTGAACAAGGTGCCAGAATACCCCTCACCTTTTGTCTAAAATGTCCCTGCTCATTACGCAGCTTTCCTTTTGCTTAGCCTAAGGGCAGAGACTTTTTGTTTTCCTCTCCAGTCCCCAGTGTCCTTCCTCTCCTCATTATCGAAAATTCATGTATGTGAGATAAAAAAGTCTCATCACCTTCTCGCTGCCTGAGCCAGCACAATTCCTAATCCCTCTCAAACTGCCAGGGAAGCCAGAGCCTGACACATGTAAACCACTCCTGACCTTGCCAAAACACTGCAGACATGATTAACTATCCCCACCACGCACACCTCCCTCCCCCAGCCCTCCCCCCAGTCAGAATGGCCAAAACTGCTCCACAAACTACTCCCACTCCTGTCCCTTTGCCAACAGCTCGTAAATGTGAGCCCACCCTCACACCAGTGCTTTTTGCCTTTGCTATGAGTCAGGCCCACTTCTCTTCCTTTTCCTTGTTCTCACATGCTTTTTAATGCTTTTGTCATCATGCTGATGATTAGATGCCCATTTTCATCGGTGTGAAACAGGAGGACCCTGCAATGCAGACTATAAATCCTTCAACATTAAGTATTTTTCTCTCCGTGTGTGTATATGTATGAGCTTGTTTGCTTGGTTTTTTTTTCCTCATCTGGAAGAGGCACAGCTGTTATTTTTGTATCAACACTAAGGCTGATAATATTTTACATATTGCTTATAAAAAAAAAAGGCAAGTGTGGGTACATCAAACTTCTGGAGGCTCACAGGATTACATTTTAAAGTCTACAGACATCTCCATATGTAAACTTTGGCTTCATTGATACAGCGCTACCTTTCTTCTGAAGCCCTCAAGATACTCTAGAGATACAAAGGGCTCAGTCTCCATGGGGCTGTCTCTGACCTTTCTCCAGCACAGCCCTTACGCTCGTGCTTAACTTTGAAGATAGACAGAGGGACTTGCTGAAACCAGCGGGCGGCTCAGGCCGGGCGAGAAACATGGGCTCTAAGTGCTCTCCTGGGCTGGGGCCAGAGCCCAGAGCATGTGAGGATGGAGCCAAAATTAACTCAGACTCTCGGTGTGCATTGCTGTGAGAGCTGCCTGAAACAGGAAAATACCCTTCTGTGGGAGATTCTGTTATTTGAAATTTTTTTTGCTAAGGGCAATGTGAATGCGTGAGTGCAGGCTTTAAATAAAATAAAAGCCTTTTTTAAAGCTTTAAAATAGAAATTATTTAAATGTGCTCCCCCTCCTTCCCACTACCTGCAGCCTTCTCTTCACCCTTAACAAAAGATTAAAAAGAAATAACAGGAGTTGTTGCAATGGAAATAACAGGTTTAACGTAAAACCCTTGACCATCTTTATCTGTTCTGCAGCTATAAAAGTAAACTAAGATTTTGTCAACATATCATCCCTTTCAGGCCCTGTGTTTACATCACAAGGAACTTAGAAGATCCTTTATGGAAAGTAAAGAGGACTAAAAGACAGCCTTGCTAAGAGCAGGTGAGACCTTTCTGAGGGTATACGAGTGTGTAAGGCAGATGGCAGCAAGGGGAAATGCCCAGGCTTACAGACACAAGGGTGAGGTGGGCACAGCTGCCAGAGCTGGGAGAGAATGCAACCAGCACAGTGGGAACCTAAGAGTCTTCCCGTTGCAGTGTGGCCATAAATCCTCATTAATTCTGGAATCAGCTCCACAGTGGTCCGAAGCCAGACAGAAAAGGCATGGAATACCTAGCTCTGGGTAACAAGGCAGGCAACAGCTATTCCCTGACAAGCCCTGCAAAGCAAGTAAGCTAAACACACATTCATGTGCCTGATTGCCCAGGGATGGGATAGTGGGAGGTTTTGATTAAGTACATGCTTTAATGTCTACTGAATCATTGCTTCTGCCAGGATTTAAGCCAGAACTTTAGATCTCTATTGTCTTCACCCTGTGTGACATCAGGTAGCTTATCCAGATGATTGGTTTTAAGCCTTCCAACAACTCCATTCATTTCTGTTGGATTGCTCCTGCCTGCCAACTCCGTGCAGTCGGCTGTGCCAAGCTCCAGCTAGGGAGGCTGGTGAAGATGGCACCAAGAAGGGAAAAAAAAAAAATTCAAATGAGACCAAAGAGAGCCAGGCTCTATTTTGAGTTCTATCACAGCTTTCCTGGGTAACCAGAGGCAGTTCATGCTATTGTTCCTGGCATTCAATTTGCATCAGTGTATGTGCTGCAAGATGATGAACATGGCAGAAGAGTCATAAATTGTCATTAATAATGCAGCAGGAACCCAGACTGGGTGGGATTACTCTAGACCTCATTCTGATGTGGAGCTCTGTGCTAGCCTGCAGCAACCACACAAGATTATTTTTAAGGTACTTTTGTTTTGCTTTGGGTCAAAAGGTTGATGGTGTACTGAGAGGAGTTTCTCTCAAGTTCTGCAAGGGCAAGGGAAAGCAACCATGAACGTGATAAAAGGCCAGACAAGGACTAAGCCCCTTGCTGGCTTCAAACATAAACGCATCCTTATAAAAATAAGGCCATTTCCTTGTAATTGGAGTGTGCAGGAAGTTTGTTTTTATAAGTAGAAAGCAGAACCTGTTCTTAATGAGGAACACTTGTCCATGGCCAAACATCTTGTCAACAATGGTAATTCTTTCAAGTTCCTCTGCGTTTGTGACATCCCAAAATAATTATCTTCTAAGAAATATGATCAAAAAGTCCATAAAACCCAAACAAGGAATTTACTGGACAAGATTTTAAGAGCAGGAAATAGGGAAAAAATGAAAGCATAGTTAAAAAAGAAACCTACCATAAATGCTACTGAGCCATAGCAGCAAAAAGTGCTGCATTGATGCTGACATCAATTAATTAGGGAAGGCTGGGAAACCCTTCCCAACAGGAATACATAAGTCTTTCAATATCTGGTTCAGCCACTGAGGAAGACTGAACACCCCAGTGACTTCTTGTGTCCTCCTGATGATGATGTGACCAAATTTGGGAAATGTGCAAAACCAGTCTGAATGTCTAGTGCCAAAGGCAGAGAGGAAGAGTCAAAGCTTCTGGGCAGGCTTAGGAGCTGTAGCTTTTCATCCTAGAAAGTTGCACACTGAAAGTTCAAAGTACAACCAGGAACTTAAGGCAAAGAAGGGGTGCAGGGCAGAGCCCCAGTCTGTGCTGTCATCCCATCAATCTTCATTTCCTTGAGGAATGATGCAGCTGTTTTGCTGTGCCACAAGGTAGCCCGTGTCTGTAGGGCACAGAACATTCACAGCTTGCTGTCTGTGTTAGTGAGGTAAATCAAAGGGGCTTTTCTAAAGTCTGTGACTTATGGGTGCAGGCTATAGACCAAAAAGAAGAATGTTGTCATCACATGTGTGGGTGAAATTGGTAATGGGCAGAGTACTTTCAGAAATAATTTATATGATTGATTCTCAAGATTCAACATATTGCTCTGCTATTCTCTTAGAAACTCCTTTTCAGACCTTAACTCTGCGTAACAGCTGCAGAAAAAGGGTAATCTTTGATGCCAATCAAGTAGCTGTGTAGAGGTCTCTAGTTTGCTGCCACTGTGTAACCAGTTACATTTGGGGACTGTGCACTCAGGAATTATCACCTTCTTATTTTTGTTACTCCCTCCTATCTCATTCCCTGGAAGGAAATACAGACAGAAAACCTGATTATACTGAAGCCAAAACATTTACCATTAACTTTGCCAAGGCCGGGATTTCGCCTGCTGTATGGGTCCAGTGCTTAATTCCGTGTCTGTGCAACCTGGCCAATGCTCCAAGGTACACTTTTATCAACTGAAGCAGCACCAGTGCCATGGTTCTGAAGTAATTTAAATTAACTCCATAATGCAATTCAGGGAGGGAAAGATAATACAGGTTGAAGGTTGCAGCAACTTGATTCAGTTCAGCTACAAAAATGACAGATAGCCCCATCTGACTAGGAACTCTATAAAAAGTGCTGTTACTTGTATATTACACGGAAACAGGCTCATTATTATTTCATGAGCTAGCTGGCCACGGTGTCACCATGGATAAACAAACATGGGAAAATCACTCTGACCACTTCTCAGAATCTTATGCTGCAAACCATTTGTGAATGTAAATATTAAGGGTGGGAAAACCTCAGAGTCTCTGACCCCTATTTCCAAGATCTGGTGTCTTGTGAGAATTGGTTACAAAGTGAGAAATTTGAAACCTTGACAACTTGGCTTCAAAAGTATTTTGTTAATATACATCATTTTCCTGTCACTGAGTAGGAGAGAGACAAGCCTCTTCTCCAAAGCCCAGTTTAGGATTAAAAAGAACCTCTGTAACCATGGGAAATTGTGGACCAAAATGCTGCTTTGATTTAAATAGTAATAACTGTAACATTAAAATAGGGAATAAGCATTTCTATCTTTAGTAATTTCCCTGGATCTAGGATGGGGCTTATTCCTGTCAATGTATTTATGCAGAACTTAGACTCATTTCCCTGGTTTCACCTAAATTGCTATGTTCTGCTTCTCTGTCTTTAAAACTTTACACTTCACTTTCTTGTTTAACTGCTTTGGGGTGTAAAAAGTATATATACCTGAATACAAATCAAATCTTTTGTAGCTTTGGTCCTGCTTAAAAAAAATTGAGGGCAAAAGAGAGTAATACATTTCATCAGCAACTGGCAATTTGCTCCAGAACTCACCCAATCTGGAGTATGTGTCTATATGGTAAAACCCTCCTGGAAAGGACACTTGACTGGGCTGTAGCAGTGACATGCTCTGTGTGTCTCCCTTCTTTGGAAAGGCACTTTTTTTAGCCTGGTCTGTCATCATAGCAAGTAACGTGTGCCACAGTCACAGATCCAATCTTGAAACACATTTTGAAAGTTGCCAAACTGTGCTGCATTTCCTTGCTTTCCACTGACAGTCCTAGTTGTGCCCTGCCTATGTGGGACACTTGAAGGTCTTATCTGTAGGAAAGAATTTCCTACCATCAGTTATGATCTGATCTTGACAGTTACGATCTGATCTTGAGAAGGAAGGAAGGAAGGAAGGAAGGAAGGAAGGAAGGAAGGAAGGAAGGAAGGAAGGAAGGAAGGAAGGAAGGGAGAAAGAGAGAAAGAGAGAAAGAGAGAAAGAAAGAGAATTTTACATATTTCGAAAACATGCATAGAAATATTCATGATTAGTAAGTCTTTGCAGAATTGACATCACTTGGGGAGATGCACTTCTGAGCATTTCTTCTGATCTGCTGAGGATTTTGGTATGATATGGAGAAGCAATTTAGAGACTCTTCCAGATGGCTGGAGGCTGTTCATTGAAGGAGGCAGCTACCATGTAAATTATGGCTATAGTCCTCTCCAGCTTCTGGATCTACTGTGCTCGTATGGGATGAGCCAGGGAGAAAAGGGGCTGCTCTGCAGCAGCAGAATGCTGAACAGCTGGGACTAGACCATGTTGAGAAAATGGTCAGGTATTGCCTGTCACCTAAAGTGTTCCCCTGCTCAGGAATATTTTGTAGATGACAATATTCAGGAGTAAACTGAGCCTATACAGGAGCATCGCCATGCACATGCTTTTGTTCTTTAGTCTGTCTGTGCTTTGGGTACTAATGAGTGTCCAATGGCACAGGAAAGGGCAGCTAGGGCAGATGCTGTTTCATCTGGCTCCAGCGCTATACAGTGTGTTGTTTGAATGATGTCATACACAGCAATCCACGTAGGCAGCGTGGTTTAACTACAAGCTGGAGGCATGAAGCTTGAGTTTCCTCTCACATACATTGGCTTCATGCTAGAATTGCTTCATCATTTTCAGTGCAAAGCCACACTGGGTTTAGATCAGCAGCAATGAGATCAGAGAACTATTATCTTCACCATATGCATACAGTCCCCTTTCTCCTGGGTGCATGTCAGGCAGCCAGCATTTGCCCTGAGCCTCCAAAAATTTCCCAAAGTGGAATATGGTGGCCAAGGCAGGTGCAGAGCAGAGGGCCAAAGCAGACACTTGGAGGAGTCCATTCCCCTTCAGAGAGGCAGACATGGGGACAAATGGAATTAAACTTGCTGCTCCACAATGGCAAAGAAGGAGTCCTGCACAGTAAAGCCCCTTGGGAGCTGCTGTCAGTGACCATCAGCCCTAGGAAAGAGCTGCATTTTTACCCTCTGCAAGATTTCACCGTTTGTTGCTGCAGAGACGCTGTGGCTGCCAGGTACCCTCTGCTCTAAGGACACTTTTACAAGGTCACAGCTGGGCCTTTCTCTTCACCTGCCATTCTAGAATGTGGTAGGTGTCCAGAACATCCTTACTGGGATCACCATGCCCAACATTTGCTCCACTTAATTCAAGCTGGTGGTGAAATATTTTCCCCTTCCACTTTCAGGCAAAAGGCTGTGACCCAGTTCCCTGTCTGGGAAATGGGGATAAAAAGCACTGTTTGTTGGTACGGAGAGAAAATAGCCTTTGAAGCAGGAGCTGTGTTTTAAAGTCTTTCTGGCTGTAATTGAGACAATATCGTCCAGGCCTTGGTTGCAATAATTCTCCCCAATCAAATTCAGAGGCTGGATAAATGCAATTAAATAATTAAGCTATGATTTTGGCTCCATTGACACAGCAAGAAAACTGAGATGCCCAACAGATTGTTTGAAACCTGTTAATTTTGCATAATCTCAAAGTGACACGTTTTTCTGTACAGGTATCTCAGGAATACATGTTTTTGCAAGAACATGGCTCAGCATTTCTGTCCCCTGCTATGTTAATCACAACCAAGTGGTATCTGAATAATAAAGCAAATCCCCTGTTTAAAAAATGCGCCTGCA
>VZTA01027684.1:576359-599075 GCA_013398855.1 Mohoua ochrocephala | reverse complement strand
AAAAAAAGTATCACTAATAATTCCTGAAATATTCATTTGTTAATATTATAATTTATGATAATACATAATAAAAGTGACTCCTGTTGCTGATAGGAAAAGTAGACAATGGGAAACATGATGTTTGCATTGGCTGATATTTGTGTCTTGACTTCTCATAGCACTTACATGTTTTTCTTTCTCCTGAGTTAGGGAAGAGCCTTAGCACTGTGTTTATAATAGATTCTGCATACAGCAGTTCCTTTGGGAAAACAAAACTCAAATACCTAGGAAACGTTGCAACCTATCTTGCCTTTCATAGGATGTGACAAACTTCCTCCTCCCACAGTATGTGGTGTGTGCCTGCAGTCCTGCTGGCACTCTCTGCAGACAGGTCCCAGACACTTCTGATAGGGGCTGTTCCCTTCCACATGTTCTCTTCCCACCAGGATGGATCGGTGAAGGGTACTGGCAAAACATTGTGGAGTAGGTTGTGCTGCCCAAATTCTTGACTGTATTCTGCTCCTTGGAATGAAGGCAAAACTCCTCTCCAAAACAGACTGGGGCTGTGGACGACATATGCAGTAACAACCTGAGCGCCAAAATATATTAGCTCCTTACAGTACTTTGACAGAACACAGCCTCACAGAAAGTCTGTTTGCCCTCTCTAAAGGCACATTATTTGCACAACCAAATGATCTGTCATGCCTTGCAAAATAAGAGGGTGAGTGCTCCTGCAGTTAATTGGTGGCTTGGGAATTTAGTAGGTAATGTAATCCTGCTTATGCAAAATTGTGCTTTAGTAGTCCAATACTTTAAATTGCTGAATGCCTCTATAAAGCTGATCTGTTTTGTTACCTGCTTTGGTTATCTGAGAGTAGTTTGGCTCCATAATTTGTAGGAGGGAATGGATACATTGAGGCTGATTTAAGTTTCTGTTATAATGTGTTGCATATTAAATCTGCAAATGGTTGCTGTCCCTAACTGCAAACTCTCTTGGGTCTGTAGTCTCCTCTTTTTAATTTTTTTATTGAAAATTCCATTGTGTTGCCTGGTGCCAGTGAATCATCCCAAAATGTGCTCTGTTTCTCTCACGTAAGCAAAGATGTGATGCTGTGCCAGACTTGACTGGAGCAGCCTTCTGACTACAACAGAGAAATAGTAGATGGCCCCTTCTGCGACAGCCCCTTAATACTTCTTGGCAGTTCTTTTTGGCACTCAGAGGCAAACATTACTGAAGAATGCTTGTTCTGCTTAACTGCTCTATCTGGTGTTCAGTAGTGGGAAGCACTAAAGTGAAGCCTAGATCCACTACAGTGGTTAGATTGGTGTTCAGTGGTAAGGTAAACTATTATTTTTATTGTAACACTGAGCTGTCTGATGCCTGTGTGTCAATATCCTCATTTTTGAGATATTTTGAAGATTTGGATGCAAATTGTTTCTACTTTCACACCTGTGGGCCAGTCAGGAGACCAAACCGTTTCTCCAGTGCCACAGTCCCATAATTTTCTCTTTGTCAATTAACTGAAGAGGCACCTTTCATTCGGTGTTATTGTTCTAGCTCTCCTTGGCACTTGCTTTCATACTTCAGGTTATCACTTGACATTCTTAAAGCATGTACAAATGTCACCTGTCACTTCCTCCTTGTTAGGCTTTAATATTTTATGTTCATATGCTGAGCCTAGGATGCCTGACACTTTTTCCATCCAAGGGATTCTGGAGTTCTCCCGTGAGGTTTTTAAGTTCATTTTTTATCAAAACCAGTTGTAGAGTTCTGTGACTGCGTTGGGCAGGGAGAACAGATCTAATAATGTGACTAAAATTTTTTTATTTAATATCAATTTTGATTCATGCTTCTACTTTTATCCCCCTCCCTAAACTTTTAGAAGTTTATCAAAGCCCCTTTCTGACCTTGGTTTGCATTGCTTGAATTGTAGGTGAGCTTAATCATCATCATATAGTCTACTCCCTTAAGATAAGATGATAAAAATGTAATGATATTTCTTTATCTGCTGTGGAGCTGGCTTGAAATAATTAATAGGCATGGATTTTGGCTTCCCTGTCAATAAAGTGACCAATATGTTTTGCTGTGTCTGCTAATAACTAGTCTGTTTCTTCCACTTGGGAAATGAAATGAAAGTCACCCAAGTGTGCCTTTTGTCTGTGAAACTTCTCACTTGCTCACTGGGCTAATTTTGTTGCACCCCAATCATGACCACTATTAACGATAACAAGGGTGTTAGACATTCTGGTCTTGTTCCAGTTATGATTACAAACAACTGGACTTTCTGACAGCACAATTGCTATCACAAGCTTTTTGAAAATCTCTTATGTTTTTCATGAATGGTGCTTGTCACTTTACGTTAGCTGTATAAAATGAAAACAGCCACTTGACACTTGGCTTACAATCTGCTTGGTGCTTTCTGGCCTGGAAATATACTTCCTTCTAAATAGGTTGTAGAAGGAAATTGCTCTTGATTTTTATTTCCCCCGCTCCCTGGTGTGGAGAATAATACAGGGTTTTGCTAGATGGTGAGGCTGACAATGCTACCATCATCTGAAGTGCCTGCTCTGAGTCTTTCTTCAGCTCCATTGCTGTCTTTCATACTTTCCGTATTCTTAAAAGCATGACATGACTAAAGGTTTATTTGCCCCTTGTTTAGCAAACGCTCTCTATTAAATTTTTCCTTTTTGTATTTACTCAGTTTTATCATTTCTGACACTTTGAAGTTTTTAAATCTGTGTCGATCTGCCAGAAGATCTATATTGCCAAATCTAGTCCATCATTTAGTCTTTTTTTGAAATCATTTGCCCTTTCAATCTATATCTCTCTAGAGTTTTTGTCACCTGCTTTTGGTTTGGGTTTTTTTTTTTCCCCTCCTATATTCTTATTATCTAGACTTTGGCTTTCTTTCTGTTGCTACTACTAAATTAACAATAGAAATTTATTCCTTCCTTTTTCATTTAATTAGCTTTGGAAAAGTCTTTCTACTTTTTTACTCGTGCTATGAATAACTGTGGTTACCACAAGATGCCTAAATCTTCAATGTAGTTTTTACCTTTTAGCCTTACAGCTATGAACTGTAAACCTGAAGTAAGTTTTTGAGATTCTTGTCTTTAATTTTCACTCCAGCCATATAATGGTTATTGTTGCATCCTGTATTTACTTGTTTATGTGTGTAAATAGTCACTGAAGGACTGTAAAATTTACTTGAAATGAAATACTTTATATATATAGTTGTGCATGAATTACAATATTGCTTTCTATTTTCCTGCAAGAAAATAGGGATAGTCTTGTGAATTTTCCTGGTGGAAGCCACATAGTTTTCTGTGAGAAAAATATTTTGATAACCAAATTAAAGGCAGTTTGAACTAAGAATATCTGTACCGCCTTGGAGGTATCAGCTCTGTTGTCATGAGGGAAATAGACTTCAGTGTTGATGACGGTGAAATGCATTTCAATTGTTTTGTAAAGTGAATTCCTTAAGTATTCCAGTGATAAGCATTTGGAAACAAAATCTCTTTCTTCAGTGGTGTGCTGGAAAGGTTTCGTTCATGCCGTGTAACTGAATGTTAGTTTAAGCAGTTGTGCCAGGTTGTGTTCATATTGAAGTTCTCAAATGCCGTTATAAAATTCAGTTGGTGCCGTGCTTTTTCTGGCAATATTACTAGTGATTTAAGATGCTTAATTAAGGCAACTGACTTCTGCTCCTCCCTGATACCCGGTATTCAGTTTCTCTGCAAAGAATTTGCAAGGATGGGCACCCCTGTTCTAACAAAAAGGCAAGGTCAAAGAATTCTTGTGCTCCAGCACCAATTCAAGTCCATGCAAGGATGCTTACTTATTATAGAGAGAGACCTATTTTGAAAATCAATTAACTGCTGTCACCTTAACTCACCAACCTACCGATGCTCCCTCTAGTTCACTGCCTGAGAGAAAAATAGTAAAAGAGAACATGGTGTTTCTACTGGAAAATGTAGTAGTTTGACCCTTTCACATGTGCCTCTTCATTACACCTGAGGCTTGCTGCATTATGATTTTTTAAATTTTTATATTTAAATATAAATGGTGTGCTGCTGTTACCAGCAATTCACCCACAGTGGCAGTGAAAATGCATAGGCCTCCAGTTCCTGCAGGCACTTGCAGTGATAGATCGGCTTAAGCCAGCTCAGAGCAATTCACTGGATTCTGAAAACAGCTGCCAGAGCTAACAAGCCTCAAGCGCTCATTCTGACAGTCTGGATGCATGTAGTGCCGAGCTGCTGTTAGCTGTGGTGAGGGTGCCTTTCTATAGATAAGGCTGTATGTGGGTCAATTTCGAATACTCAAAATCCAATTAAGACTGAGGGCTTTCAATTTGCCCTTCAGCTACCATGAGGGCAAAATAATCTCATTTTTGCAAAGAAAATTCTTATCATAAGTGTTTGTCTTGGCATTGTCTGTGAAAGACATTTTTTACAGCAAACTGTACCTTCCTCATCCTGCTCACAAGCAAAAATCAATGTCACTGCAACATTGGGGTTTGCATGCTTAGAGAAAACACACTTATTGGCAATATGTTCAATTGAAAAAAAAAGGCAAAAAAACCAAACAACAAAATTTGGTAGTAGATGTTTTAGTGTGGATTTTACCTATCCATAGCTCAGGTGGTCACAAACAAGTTTAGTACAGATATAGATGGGAGCCAATTGAAAAACATGAAAATTTGCTGTTTTATTGTTCCTTTTATTATTACAAGCCCTAAACACATAATCCTTAGCCACTTAACTTTTGTATTTTCCCATTCCGTATGGATCCACAACATGATGAATGTGAATGCTTAGTAAATGGCTATAGTAATACAGTGTGCTTCAGCAGTAATGTCCCTTTTGGTCTTTTGAAAGCCTCTTGGTGCAGTTGGTACTTGTGTTACAAGAATTTCCCTATCAGAGACAAATTGGAGCATCCAAGCCACATGAAAGCTTTCTCGTTATCTGTGAGTGAATATTGTTGCAATCCAGCAAGGTTGTTAAGATTGAATTTGCTCACATAAAAAAACCCAAGAAATCACTGAAGAATTTCTCTGGTTATTGGAATAGCTCATAAATGGATTCAGAAACCTGATTTATATAAAAATCCAATATAGAAGAGAGGAGTTGTATTTCCATTTGTCTTTGTCTATAAAAATTGCCTGCTATGGCCAATTGAAATGTTTTACATTCAGTAAAATGAGTATGAGTGTCAGCATTTGCAGCACTTCCTACACTTCACTTTAGGTGAATGGAACAGCAAATGTTGCAACAATTTGGCTGAGTTGTCTGAGACAAAGTGCTCACTGCATTGACTGATCCATGGTTAGGACTTTCAGGTGCTGTGTGATACAGTTGGTAATGTGCCAGTTTCAGGCAAGGTTAGATCCCAACTGCACAGATAAATTTCCATTCCATGCTGGATGTTAGTGGTAATCCAGTTCCACTGATGATTACCTGACAACTAAAGGGAGGAAAAACCTCTGGTGAAACGAGACTGAGAACAACTGAGAAATTAGGTGGACTGTTGATTCATTAGTTAATTATTTTTTTATGCAGTTATCAGGATTATTTTTTTTTCTCCTTTAATAGAATGAACTTAAGATATGAAGCTAATGCAATTATGCCTTCAGAGATAAAAGGTGTGAAAATCTTGCAAATCGCTCCTAATGCTTCAGACAGTATGACTAGAGGTTTTCCCTAGGGTTATGGTTTAAAATTGTGCATTTGGTGAAAGTTCTGCAGTGGAAGAATCTTTTTTGAGTTAGTGTATGGATAACAGAAGAGCCACGGAGATTTTAAGACTTGGGAACTGATTGTTATTACTTGAAATCTGGGGCTGTCTGTCAGAGGCTCCTTATAAAGTTTAGTAGACAGAATAGCAGCAAGAGGATCCTTTCAATAAGGAAGAAATGTTTGGAAAATGAGGAAAAGCAATGAATTAAAAACTAAGCTTTCTCAGTGTAGGGAGCTTGCTACTGAAACCTGTGCTATTTATAAATAATCTAAAAAGGAGAGACAAGGAAAACAGTGAATTTGGTGGTTCTGTGTCACTGAGGATTAAGAGAAGAGTTGATAATGAAGAAGTGTCAGGACCTTCATGTGCAATAAAATTGCAGATGATGTTAAATACAGATAAATGAAAACCGATGTGTGTGTGGAAAAAAAAAATGATACCAGTTTTATGTACACAGCGATTGGCCCTGGATTGACTGCTGTCACTCAGGGAAAAAAAGGTGCTGGGGTTATTACCCCAGTTCCATGAAAATGTCAGCACAGCACTTGGTAGCTATGCAAAACGCTACACACGACTAGAAATGATCAGAGAAAAGCAGAGAACAAGGTGTCTTTTTGCCACTGTAGGATTGCGTGGTGCACCAGTGGCTCAAACAATATGTGGATCTCTGGTCGTCCTGCATTTCAGAAATGGATGGTACAGAAATGAGATCAGTGTGAAGAAAGACCATTAGGGTAATCAAAGACGTGGAAGAACTTCCCCATGAGGAGCAACTAAATAATCAAAACCTCTTGGCTTGATAAAGATGACAACTGAGGGAAATGAGATAGAAACCTTACAGAATCATGGTACTGGGACAAGGTTAACAGAGGCTGGCCAGATTCTCTCCTACTGCAAGGGCTTATGTGGCTGCTGGATGAAAGCAGTGAGGGCTTCTTTAGAGCACTGAAATAAGCTACTGGTTTATTGTCTTGTGTAATTAAGCTGTGGAACTCCTTGCTACCAGAAGCCAATAGTGTCTGTGGGTTCAAATGGAGCTATACAAACTCATGGCATAAGAAATTCTAACTGGCTATTGAATGTAAACTTATCTTGGCTCAGGAATTCCCTGACCCATAGCAAAGTACAAGAAGGATATTCAGGAAATATCAGAACACTCATGTCACATCCTCTTGCTTTTTTGACTACTGCTACAGCCTGCTGTTGGAGATGAAATACTTATCTCTGTGGGTCTTTGGTCGGAGCCAGTGTGTTTTGTTCCAAGGCTGATAAATCCCTTGCTTCCCTCTTCAGTGTCTCTTGCTCCAGATGTAGCAGGCCTCTCCAAGACTCCTAATCCTTTTCTACATCTATCCATTTACCAGGGGCATTTAATACCTGCCATCATGGGACAGATTACCAAGGGATCCTATTTTGACTGCAGCAAAAGCTTAGCAAAGTTAAGATGTCTCTGAGAAAGCATTAGGGGCTAAAAAAGGATGTCTTTGGATGCTCAGTTCACCAGAAAACACTCAGTCACCTCTCCAGGAGTTTGTAAAGCCCAGCAACTTGTATCCTGATAAAGGGCAGAAAGGTAAACTGGGTAGTAACACTGCCACGTGTGCCTGTAGGCTGTCCTGGAGCTGAAGCAGAGCAGCAGTGCCATGTAGCCAGCAGTTCTGTTCTCTGCCCTATTGGGTTAACACCTGCATCAGGGCTTCATCATGTGAGTGAATGGTACTACATTTTAGGCAGTTTGCATTCATAGCAATGCCCTTTATCACAGCTGTAGAAAATCCCTGAAGCAAAGGACCTGTTCTACATTGCTCAGAGTTACCTGATGGTAACTATTCCATCTACAGTTTCTTTTTACTGTGAAAATCTGAGCGTAATGTTTGAAGCATAGACTAAGTGGAAGTCTAGTCAAAAGAGAGAAACTGCAGGGTTTACAGGTAAAGGAGAAAAAGAGAACATTTTTCTAGTTCACCAATTCTGGCCAGTCAAATTTTCCACAGTTCTGCAACATGTAGTCGAATTATTGCCACATAATGTATCTGAAGCTGAAAGCCCTGACTGGGAGTACGTGATTGGTTGCACAACTATTCAGGTTGTTCTCTCAAGAGTTACTCCTGATTTGCTGGAAGGAGAACCAAATCACGCCCAAAATACTTACTTTCGTTTATGTGGAAACATCACAGAACTGTTCCCTGGAAAACCTTTCCCTATCTTCCCCATCTACAACCAGACCTGAAACTGTAAACACTGTACAACTCTTTTGTGGTGTAATCCTCTTCCATTTTTATCCCTTCCTTCATTTTTCTATCAATGTCAGTTTTGCTCAGGGTATTTCTGAGCCTGATCAGACAGAGTACAGTTAGGGTGGAAAATTACTTAAAATAAGGTGCTGGTACTTATTCTTTCCCCGGCCTGTGCTTCACTGCTGACAGACTGCATTGCTGCTGAATTCCCTTCGTTTTGTGTGCAAATATTAACCAAGCATCTGACCCATTTGTTTCTACAAAAGTAAAACTGTGTTAACTCAGTATCCCGGCCAGATTTCAACCTGGGTAATTACATACTTCTCTCCTGAAGTTACCTTCTGACTTTCATTTCAATAGATGACTATGTTCAGCCTGTTGTATTTCAAGCCCTTTCAGATTCCATTTTTGGTGTTCAGTTGTCCTCTGTTACTTGAAAGTACCTTCATTTTGAATTCTGTGGCAATCCATTAAAATATTTTCTCTCTTGACACACAGTATATATCGAAACCTTCAGGGAGGGAACGTACTTCTATGTGTCACTTTATTATTATCTCAATCACTATTATATAAGAGAAAATATAAGCGTATTTTCAAGTTAAAGCCAAGGTGAAACAGCAGAGGACAAACACCAAGAAGAACAAATGTTTTTGTAATAAAAAAAATACAAGACTATAATAATTGACTATTAAATCTTTTCAGAATGTCTTAATACACAGAGTAAAAGAACTGCAGTAGTAGTTTCCTATACAAAAAATTTAACTTGTATTAATTTTTCTTCCTTTTTGTTTTTACACTATTCCACTCTCATCCTTGTACTCTTGGCCCTGAGGAGAAGAGTAGATTCCACAGAGATTTTTGCTAATTGTCAGTTAGATAATTTCCTGTTTTTCAGAAAGTCATATCTTTCCTTTAGTTTGCACAATTAGAAAAATAGGAAATGATCTTTACTTCCGAAATCCTTGTCATTGTTCTTCATTAAATTTGCAATTTGTCTGCTTTCAAAGTGGATACACTTCTTATCAGGCAACAGTCATCATGGCAAGTCTACTGCGTTCAAGGGCTGTTATCTGTTATGTGGAATTAATGATTCTTATCTCATATTTTTAGCAGATTTTGTTGTCTCTGTAGCAAAACATCTGTCTACAATAGCATGGGTATATAGAAAAATACATACCTGTAAAGATGAGCAAGTAACAATGTGAAATCAGTATTTATTTTTACCTTGCCTTTAATTACCAACCTAAGGATAACCCTAGGATATCGTGTACCTCCACTTTGTCTAAAGTGTATTTCTCCATTCTTTCATCTGCTGTTGCACTTTCTACTTCTGCAGTTTGTTCTAGTCTTGTTCTGATTCACTCATGCACCTCAAATGTTGATGGTCTACACCTATTTGTTTCATGGTGTATGTAAGGACTAAACTTTATTCTAGACGCTAAGAGCTGGCATCAATCTCTTTCGGGGGAAATGTCACTTGTCTGCAAAAACCTGTGAGTTATCTGTCAATATCTAAAAATCAGTTATTTCTTTCTCTATCAAGAGATCATAGAATGGTTTGGGTTGGAAGGGACCTTTAAAGGTCATCTGGTTCCAGACCTCTGCAAAAAGCAGGGACATCTTCAACTAGATCATGTTGCTCAGAGCCACATTCAACTTGACCTCGAATGTTTCCAGGGATGGGGCATCCACCACCTCTCTGGGCAAACCTGTTCCAGCGTTTTACCACCATCATTGTAAAATATTCCTTTCTTATATGTAGTCTGAATCTACCCTCTTTTGGTTTAAAACAATTACCCCTTGTCCTATTGCAACAGGCCCTGACAGAAAGTTTGTCCCTATATTTCTTATGAGCCTCCTTTAGGTACTGAAAGGCTGCAATGAGGTCTTCCCGGAGCCTTCTCTTTCCAGGATGAACACCCTTAGATCTCTTAGCCTGTCTTCATAAGAAAAATGTTCCATCCATCGTTTTTCTGGCCTTCCTCTGGACCCACTCCAATAGGTCCATGTCGTTCCTGTGGTGATGACTCCAGAGCTGGTTTCAGTACTCCAGGTGGAGTCTCGTAAAAGGCAAGTAGAGTGGGAGAATCAATTCCCTCCAGCTGCTGGTCAAGCTTCTTTTGATGCAGCCCAGGACATGGCTTTCTGAGTCACAAGCACAAGATGCCAGCTCATGTTCAGCTTTTTATTCACTGGTACCCAGAAGTTCTCAGCAGGGCTGCTCTCAAACAAACCCTTCCTTCCCCAGCCTGTATCGATTCTGGGAGTTGCCCTGACCCAGATTCAGGACTCTGCACTTGGCCTTGTTGAGCCTCTGGAGATTCCCATGAGCTCTTGAGCTTGTCCAGGTCTCTCTGGATGGCATCTGATTCCCCAGACGTGTCAACACCACTCAGCTTCACGTCATCTGCAAACTTGCTGAGGGCGCACTTGATGCCGTTATGTAATTGATGGAGATGTCAAACAGTCCCAGCACAGACCCCTGAGGGGACACCACTTGTCACCATTTGTCATCTGGGTATGTAGCTGTGGACTACTACCCTCTGTGTGTGATCATCCAACAAATTCCTCATCCACTTAACAGTCTGCCCATCAAATTCATGTCTCTCTGATTTAGAGAGGAGGATGGGGGACTGTGCCAAAGAGCTTACAGAAGCTGGGATAGACAACATCTATGGCTTTTCCCTTGTCCACTGATGTAGTCGCTCCGTCATAGGTTGGTCAGTCAGGACTTGCCCTTGGTGAAGCCGTGTTGGCTGTCTTGTGTCATCTCCTGGTCCTCCATGTGCGTTAGCACAGCTTCTAGGAGGTTCTGTTCCTTGATCTTCCCAGGCACAGAGGTGGGGTCAGTAGTTCCTGGGGTCCTTCTTTCTACTTTTTTTAAAAATAGCTGCAGTGATACCCTCTGAAGTCTAGGTAAGATGGGTCACTATTCATTTGTGACTATTTTATGTCTCCTAAAATACTATGCAGTGGTAGTAATGAGGCCATTATTGCTATGAAATACGATACTGAGAAGAAAATGTTGGCATCTGAGGCCTCGCAGCCTGCAGAGGCAGATTTCATGATTTAGAGCAACAAGCATTGAAAGTGCATGAGGAGGGAGCAACCAGTGCCTGATGGGAAGAGAATAGATGAGATTCCTTTGTGCTATGTATAATTTGTGATCACCTTCTCCACTTAGGAGCTGCTTCCAGTTGCTGTTAATATGACCACTAAGCTTTAGCATTTCATGCCAGTATTCTCCAGGCTGTTCTTTAGAAGAACCAAGTGTGTCCATGCTCAACCATAGCTTTTTGGTGAATGTTATACTGGGACCATTCAGTCTGTCACCAAGTTGGGTGAGCATTTTATGGTTCCCCTCAGGAACTGTCGATTGCATAGAACAAAAGAGGAAGGCAATCATTCACATTCCTTTTGGCAGGTTAATTTACATGAAATGAACATTGGATGGGACCTTCTGGGCACATTTTACATGACTTAATGGTAGTTCAAATTCAGTGCCTTGAGGCACTCATCATGACCTAGCATAAGCAAGGGTGTATGACTCAAGGAATGTGTTGGCTGCCATCTGTCCTGGCTGGTGCATGCTTTCAGATGGGTCCCCTAAGGCTAAGCAAAAGAATAAAGCATCTGGGAAGGTTTTGCCCAGTTTTAAATGCCCTGCTATTGTCTAGGCATGACTTAATCTTTTGAGCATTAATTTATTATGCAAAAACAGTGAAACATCTGTGGTGAAAATTCACTGGAATTCATGTGTTGTCTATAAACTTGTTTGAAATAGTAGTGCCTTAGTTTGAAGTTGTTGTTCTTGGTAATTTTCTATGAAGAAGGAATTGACCAATCCAATTCATTTACAGTTGCATGAATGTTAGGCTATCTGTACAGTTTTACCACTACATTCTTGAAGCAAACCATCTGTCAGCGTGATTTACATGAGAAAACTGCTTCCCCTCTGAGCCGCTCGTACACCGAGAGAACAGCGCCATTGCTGCAGCGAGCTTTGTACTGCATTTGTGTCTGACAGCAGCTCCCAGGAACTTGCTGTCGTGTGTAGCTGTGCATGCCTGTCATTCATCAGAGCATTCTTCCTAGTTCCCAGCAATTTCCACTGCCTGTCTTCCCTTTCATTTACCTGTGATACCATGTACTCAGCCTGCAGAGAATTTGGAGACCAAAATAAAAGTAGTGTATATGCTGGATTGAGTGAAACCTGAGCTCCTTAGCCTTTCTGGGAAGACATATATTTAGAATTGTAGTAATTTGTCAGCTTCGACACTTAAGCAGCACTGACAGCTACAGTCTGAGGTACCAAATTATTTGATTTCTCGAAATGGGAGCAAGCATACAAATCTCTGTGGCACAACTTTGTGAATACTGACTGACGTTTTATTGGTAATTACTGTGTGTTCTGTAAAACTGATTTGGGCTGGTACTTTCTGTTTTCTCTGTGAGGGAGCTATTCATTTCCTGCTGTTGTAGTCACCAGTTCACGGGTGGGACATCACTGTTTGCACTTTACTGCACTTTTTATCTGGTCTTGTCAGTGCCAGATACATTTTGGGTCACTGCACTTACAGTTTTCCCTCTTGCAGGTAATTTCCCTAAGTTTGTGAGGAGAAAGGGAGCCTGTTTGAGGATTTGTAAAAAGAGACTTTGCCAGCCTGAGGGTACTGTAGACCTGGTTCTTTCTGTCCCTTGGTCATTCCGTGTGTGCTCTTCTCCGAATTACTTTTCTGTGCAGGGAATAATCCATGTAGCAATAGGTGTGATTAAAGAGGCTATGCAGACCAAGCTTAGGGTGATGTTGTCTTGCCCTGAAAATTATTCAGGTGTCCATGCTTTCAGGTGCTTAATTGAAATTCTCTACTGTCTCCAGAGTTATTCTTAAAATAGCTGCTCTTGTTGAATGGACATCTAGACATCAGCGAGGACTGCTGCTGTTTCTCTGCTCTTCCTCAGACAGCTTTTTCTCACCACTGAGTATCTGCTTTATTTTCTTCTTCTCTACATATGTATTTCATATGCTTCCACACATTTTTTTTGCAGACTTTAAGGGCAGGAAAATTGTTTTGCAAGGGGAAAGTTCAACTGTCACTTGTTTTGAGCTGTAACGAGTACTGTAAAATATGTTTCTCAGTTTTACAAAAAGTCTTCAACTTATCCATATTTATACAAGTGGTTTGTGACTTTCCCAACATATTTTTTTAAATTCTGATTTAAGTTTTGCTTTCCTGAATACTGAAGATAGTGGAATGACAGAATTAACTACAGGAAGAGCCACGAACAAATACTGCAGTCCATGAATATTGCATTGACTCTGAGATGCAAGTTCAAAGAGTCCCTAAAGATGTTATTTTGTAAACAGTGCTTGTGTAAACCAGGTTTAGGAAATGACTACTGTTGCTTAATGGCTTTCCAACAACATTAAGTGCTCCTTCACCCAGAAAAACAAATGCGTAGCAACTGGAAATTTAAAGTGGCTTTTATTTATATGATTTGTACCATTGTCAAAGCAGAATTTTTTAAACATTTAATGATCCAAGCAGTTATAATTTGATGTAAAATATTCCAATATTGTGTTATTGACAAAATTGGCAGAATATTTTAAAAAGTCTTACTCTTGAAAAGTCTGTTCTGATATGCCTAAGTATTCCCCATTAATTTAACCATATTTACCAGTTCTGATACACGTGTTCTTCCCTAATATCTCCCTATTACCATACCAATGAGTTTTGCCTTGTTTTTGTACATTTTAATTCTCTGTTAGCTATTTCTTAGTTGTTTACATATAAAGAGAAAAGTAAGATAGAATTGCTGTCATCTCATTTAATTCTTTGTGTTAACCTTTGCTTTTGGACAGCAAGTGAGGGCTGCCCTGGCCCAGAGAGAAGGTGTGCTCGGGGACTTGCTACCCTGTGCATTTCCCTGGGGGTTCTTGGCAGCTGCAGGGCTGTGGCAGTTTTGGTGGGTAACAACAGTCAGAGGATGGTCAGAAGCAAGAAGGTTTACAGCTTTGCCCTGAGAATTTAACCTGTAGCAGCAGCAGCTCATGCTTCTGCCAGAGATGGTTTTTCCAAGGACGTGGGAGAGGGCGATGTGTGCTCTTCTCCTCAGATGTTGCCTAGAGGCTGCTTAGCGGCTCCTCCAGTGACAGCTGGAGTTGCTCTCCAGGAGATGATGACCCAGGCCTACTATGTCACCAGCGCATCATAAAAGTGTTGCGGAAAAAGTACTGAACTAAATAGTCCTGTTACTGGGGCCTGGATATTTTTTTAAACAATTTAGCTTGCACAAACATAGAATAATAATTGCAGTTATAGGAGAAGAAATGTACTACAGACGTGCCGTGCTGAACCTGTGTCACAGGCTCTGCTAGCTATGCCTGTGCCACCGTCCCTGTGTAAAACTCCATCAGCCACCTTGCTTCTGAGGGAGCAACAATCAAGAAATTGTTGGTTCTTTACATACTATCTCTGATACCATCGTAACTGCAGAAACCTCCCTTATTAAAAACAACCCATACCTGCCAAAGCTATTTAAAAATGTTTATAGCTGGATATCTGGTAAGTGTGTGTGTCTGGGTACCTTGCATTTCTTTTGAAGAAAACAGCAACAGCAGAACCATTTTGTCTTGTTAACAGCTGACATTCCTTCTGCAGCTTGTGTGATAGCTGTGACTTTGCACACCAAAAGAAGCAATCTGCTGCTCCTGCTAATCCTTTCAGCCTCTCCTGAGTAATTCTGGGGCTCTGTAGCCCGAGTTCATCAATGTTAACATGAAATCAAATAAATATTTTTCAGGGAGTATTAAAAGCGTTGCTTATAATAAAAGTCCCATAATTCCCTTCTTAGTCTGTTTTGAATGTTCTGGCAGATGGAGGGCTCTCCATGCAGGCTGTGCTGGGAGAACACCATCTGCTTAGCTGGGCCACCATCCCTGTGCCTCACTTGCCAGTCTGGTTCTGAAGTGTGGTCTGAAAACACTTAGCTTTTTGTCTCCCTTCTGTGGATCCTATTCCAACTGTTATGTTTGGGTCTTTTTCTCCTGCATCTACAGATCACAGCTCTGTGTTCTTGGTGGCATATGCCCTTAAGCAGTGATGACAGTTGTGACTCCCCAGTAGTTTTCAGGATATCCTCTCCCAGGACACATAATATTCCAAGTAGAGCAAAGCAGTTTTGAGACTTTTCAAGCTGCTATAGCCAGTATAAAGTTGAAAAATTATTATATTCCTTGTCTGGCCACTTGGTTTTCTAACATGAAAATGTGATGGAGGAAAAGAGTGTTAGCAGCAAAATCTGAAGTATAAATTGCAAACAATTGCAATTTAAATGAAGTATAAATAGCAAACAATTTGCTGTTTTATTTCTAAAATGTAAAAATACACATTAAACTGGCATTATATTACCCTACTGGTGGCACAAGAAAACCTCATAATGGATACCTGCTTAGAAGAATTCCGTATCTTAGACGTATCATGCTGTGTCCTAAGAGAATCTTTAGAGATACACTACTTTTCTCACCACATCTACCAAATGGGACATGAATGTTAGTTTCATTTTCCAAGATGTTAATTAAACAGCATAAATATTAAAGTGTATCGCCAAACTGAATTCCCTCATTACACTCACAGTATTGCTTGTTTTCATTTCTCTGCTCTAGTGATGCCTTGAGGTGGCCACCTAAAAACAGAGGCTAGACAAAAATAAGAGAATAAAAGGAGGTATTTATTTGAAGGGCCCTCAAAGGTACACCCTGGGCAGTCAAAAGGCTGCACCCAAGATATGGACTCTGGGTCACAGGTTCTTCACACTTTTATAAGTTTGGTCTATTTGCATATCAGGGTTAATTCTCCAATTATAATTTCAGTTAATGATGTAATTACTTCAAGTTTGCCCCTCATTTTCAAAGGCTTTAGTTTACACATTTTGGGGCCTGGGACAATCTAGGTGTCCTTGGAGAGCAGACTTAGAGAGGCTTTGTTATGTCTAACCAGCATGAAAGAACAGTAGTCAACAGGCCACACGAAACTTCGGAGTTACACACCAGGCAGCACAGGGTTTGGAAAATCCTAAGGCATCTCTAGAGCAAAGCAGGGCAGCAGTAAAATTGCCACAAACTGCTGAGATTCAGTTTCTGGCAAATGACCTTGCAGGGATGCATATTCATTAATCTGCCAGGACTATGACCCATATCCCTGCTCCTCCTGTGTTGATTGGGCTCCCCTAATTACATCAGCTGTCACCTCATTCCTGGTGACATCACAGGATGACCTGACCTGAGCCCTTTTCTTGAAGCAGGTAAGTAAAATGAGCAGAAAAGAGCAGCAACTTGAAAAAGACAAGCTGGCAGAGATCCTTCAGCTTCTGTCTCTTTTCAGGAGTGTCATTTCAGAATGTTTATGGAAGAGATACTGCTCAATGAATAGCTCTGTGGGTTTTTCTAGGGCTGTTTTGTTTTTTAGAAAGGCAACAGGAAAACAATATCAATCTTCCCCTATTTAAATGGTCTTGTATTTACATGGTCTTCCACTATTTCCAGCCTCCTTCCTAGGATGCCTGCCTAGCTTTCCTCAGTACCACTGGATGCAGTGTTTATGACTTTGGCAGTGTTCCCTGATGTAGCAAGGTGGCCTAAAGATTGCACCCTAATAGCCTGGAGGACCTTCATCGTGTATTCTTGTTGCTTTTCCCCAGGTGTGAGGAGGGGGTTGCACAGGGTCTGCTGGACAGGCTGCATCCTCAGGAAAGCCTATACTTACTTTCTCAGATGTAGCGTTCAACAGACGCGTGCCAGCAGTTAGATTGGAAAATTCTCATTTTATTCAAGGGAAAAGGCAGCCTGCTCCTTCAGAAGTAGTCAAGGGAGTAGTAATTTTGACCTGAATTCAAAGTGTACTGTTTCTTTTTCCACAGTGTAGATAGGCTCCCAGAAAGGATTCTTCCTTTCTGTGAAAAATATGGAAAACACTTCAGTTCTTCTACTCCTATTCGGCCCAGTCCTTTTCCTGCTCACCTATGCTGGGGCAGAATAGCAAAACCCACTAGGAGCTTCTCTCTACCTTGAATTGACCCATTCTCTGCACATGCCAGAGAATGAAGGGGTGTCTGAAAAGCTCTGGTTTGTTCTGTGTCAGTTTATAGGCAGCAGAAGCCAACAATTTGCAGACTGTGAATTTCTATTTGCCATTCTTACAGGTTTCTTTCTATGCTCAGAAACAAATAAGAATTTAAAAATGCAGCTTAAAAGTTTCTATTAGAATAGAATAAATATTAGAATAAAACTTGCACCCCCAAATGCACATTTATATTCAAGCAAAATCCTACCTGAAAAAAATGATGGCTTGTCCATAATTTTATAGTCTTGTCTTGTTCTCTATTGGTTGTACTGATTGGTTTTTAATTCCATAACTTTCTAATTGGCATCTTTTGTACTTAAATGAATAGTAGAAGCTTTAATTATTTGGATTGCTAGAGTGAACTGTTTGAGTTATTTTTTTTAGTGGAAAGATGCATAACTGAATAGAAAATATTCCAGTAGGAAAAGGCATGTTTCAATGATATACAGAGACTCCAAGCAACCAAAGATTTGCTGGTTCGAGATGGGATTTTTTCATGTTATCTTGGCTTCTTTTGAAGAAAACTAATTTCTCCTGAAAACTGTCAAAATTTCTGCCCCCCACTCCCACCAACTTTGCATATCTTACTCATCTGGAAAATCAGAGCTTGATTGTCTTTGCAACCTGCCTTTTGTTTATGAATTTCTTGGTGTTTAGTTCTGAAAATTATTGCTCTTGTTCTCATTTGTCCATATTTAGAGTATAAATTATTGAAAATTAGTTTTCTAACTAAAGTCAGGAAGAACTATTTAAAACGCATTCAATCTGTATAGTGGATTTATAAGTTGATTTTGGGTATATACATCAAGGTTTAGAGGGAAGATAGTTAAATGCATGTATGTATATCTAGATTACCAGCTATGCAAGATCCACTTTGCACTGCTTAAAATTGAAAAGTAAGTCTTGGGAACATTGATTTAATCTTTTTCAGTCTGGAAAAACCATCCCTGTTCAGTGTCAAAAAAAAAAAAAAAACAACTAAAAATGCTACTACGTTCATAAATAGTGCATATCTAGTAGAGTGTTTATTGTATGAGAGCCTGTCTTCATTTACAGTTTCATGAATAAACTAGTTGGCAGAGGGAGAGGTCTGTAATGCAGGCACCACTTTTTCTTTTGTATTTAGTCACAAGGCTGTGCATTTGCTTCTAAGCTCCATAAATTGTTCTGGGGCTCTGCCAGTCAGTTGCAATTACGGCGCGCCGGACCAGCGAGCGCTCGTTGTCCTCAGCTGGGTCAGCCGCTTCCATTAGTGCCTGTTCCAGCGCACGCTGTGCTCCCAGCTGCGGCTCGCCACGGACAGGGCCATTGCTGGGAACCACGGCATGACCCACATAGAAAATGATTCTTCCCACTTCCCAAGCAGAAAATCTTCACAATTTGGTTCATGACCTCCAGACTGAATTTTTATGTTCTATAATTTGACTCAGAGTCAGAGAAGAAAAAACACGGAGTAATCACTTCATGCCACGATGCACAATGTGGAATTCACTTGAAACTCTCTAGACAGATGATTTTAAAATGCCTTTTCAGTGTGTATTTAGTAGTAATTCAGTATGTATTTAACTTAATTCCTTCATTGATTGTTTTACTTTTGACTAAGAGATCAGAGTCCTTGAAGCAAATATTGGTTTAATATTTAAAACCAATATTTAAATATTGGCTATTATTTTCATCATATTAGAAACAGGAAGGAAAGGACAGGTCTAAAATTGTCAAATTGTAGTTTGTTCCCAAATTTCCTCTTGCTTGGGCTAGGAGCTGATTTGATTATGTATCAAAATGAAATTTAAAGATACTGGGTGCTGTCTGCTAGCTCACACTTTTTCCGTTTTGACCGGCTAAAAAGATTTTATTATAGCTTCTGGCTGCGTGTTGCATTTCAGTGTTATATGTACTACAGCATTTTACAACATCTTGGTTACCTGTTACACACTCTACTCTTGCTTTGCAGTCTCTGGCCTCTGAACTTCTTCATACAGATTGAAAATATTTCTAATAACCGTGTAAGGTCAGCTGGTTAGTACTGGGGCTGTGCTGGGTTTGCTGAACAAGCTGAATCCCACAGTGAGAAGAAATTACACAAAACAAGTAATGTCAAATCTCTGATTCCCTGTGACCCATTACACGCTGTAGCTAGTCCTATCGTGAACGAGGTTGTGGAGTCCCAAGGAGCCTATAAAATATTCCTTGGAGCTCTGCCAGATATGTAATAGGTGCTGTCTGGACTTTGACCATCTGCAAATTGTTTTTTACAAGTAACTAGGTCATACATAGTGCCTGACGCAGCCATGTTCTGCAATAACTGTTTCTAACAGTAGAAACTTTTATGTTTTAAAGTTAGGAAGGCATTATTCTCTTTAAGTTGCAGTGAGGAGAAAAGGGGATAGTGAGCAAACTGAAGCAGTTTCTCCAGTTTCAGGTTCTGCCTCCTGAATTGCAGAGAGGGTCGCTGCTGTCACCTTTATGACATCGTGAGTGTTTCCAATCTGCTGGTGTTTGGGCAATTTATTTTCATTTCTAACCACTGTTTCTGTGGGGGTCGTCACAAACTCCTTCCTCCTTCTCCTCATCCAGTGGGTCTGCAATGCTGCTACTGCCAATTTTATTCACTGCTCCATTTTTTGTTCTGACAAAATATGCAAACTGCTGTGCTTTTCATTTACTGACTAGTACTAAATAAACATGACTGAGTTGGGGTACAAATGACAAATTTGAAGTTAGCATATTGTATACCACATGTTGATGGATGTTAATGAGCTCCCTGTTCTCCTAGCCTTGTCACCTCTGATTCAGTCATTAAATGACAAGGCTCCAAAAAATAAAAGAAATCCAGAGTACCAGCAATTTGTTTTGTGCCAACAGAGAAGATTAATCTCTATCCATTTTTGGAAGAAAATCGAATTAGTTTTTTATTTATTTTATAGGGGATGAAATTACAGCAGGTGGTATTTTCAGGGCAAGGAGGGGCAGATCCTCTTGCCTGGAGCTGCTGTCTGGGAACAGAGCTTGTGTGGGGACCCGGCCCTCTGGGGGTCCATGACCATTGTGGAACTTCCCCTTGCCCTGTGTATTTGCTGCTTCAGGCCCTCGTAGCCCTTCAGAGGGGGGAGTAGGCTGTGTGGTTTGTTCTTTGAAGTTGAGGTGACACAGACAGGTCATGGTAATGGTGGGAGTGGTCCAAGGCTTTTTTCTTTGTCTCATGTGCTCTGGGGCTGTCTCTGCTTCAACACGGTTTACTGGAGTTCCAGTGACCAAAGACAGGACCTGNGGGTGTCTGTCAGCAGCCCGGGCAGCTGTGAGCACGGTTTAAAAAGAGAGAAGCCCCTTCCATGTCCTGGTGCCCCTGTTGGGGTCTGGCCTTTCCATCTCGTCATCTGCAACAACACAGGCAAACATGGGCAGAGTCAAACACAGACACCATCCCACTAAACTCTCTGTTTTCCAGTTGCTGTTGACCTTGTGCTAATGGTTTAGGTGAGGCCAAGGCTTTTTCTGTGCTTCCATGTTTTCTGGAAAGCTTGTGCTAAGTCACACAGCTGGTCAAAGTATTATTTTTCTCACTTTAGTTTGATTTTGCATGTGAGTCTGTTTGAATACAAAGTGTGTTATTAGCAGCTCATATTAACGCTATTTGTGACTAATATATTATTTAGGATGAAGATGAGTAAATGATCATGCATTCCCTATACAAATTATAATACAAGTGTATTAGATTATTTCCTTGTTTTAAGAGTTTTGATTACCATGAGATAATGATGTCTTAACACTGTGAATAAAACCCAAAGTAATATGGAAAATAAGTTATATTTATTTTATATCCCTCTGATAGATACTAGGCATAATGTAGAGAGTTGTTACTTTGGGCTATATTCGTTCAGTGGTGGGAATTTATTTTCACATGATTTTCCAAGGTCACACTAACTCTTTCACTTGGGATTTTAAAAAAAATAAATGAGAGTGAGCTCATGAAGTCATATTGATTTCATATATACAGGTTTTATACATATGTTGGATGACTATATAAAGTAATTGTAGTGTTTTAGAGATGCTATCATTCTTTACTAGTATTCATAATCAAAATAGAGGGGTTATCTTCAAAATGTTGTGTTCAAATTCAAAATTCAGCCTTTATGGTGGGCCTGTTTTGGATTTGAATCTATTGCTGCATAGTATCTACATCTCTCTTTACTTTGTTACATGTCTGCAACTAATCAATAACTTAAAATTTGGCTCTGTTGCATTTTTTATACTTCCTCTTTGATATAATGAAACTTCTGAGAAACACATTATGCAGTCTCTCATACTCTTCAGAGAGGCTTCTCTGTTAGATTTCTGAATAATCAGGGAATTATTAAAGTTAAGACATTTTTTCAAAGACAAATTCTCTCTTAAAATTGTAGACTGTTGCTGTTGGTATGGAGCAGTTATTGTATTTCAGAGCAGCGCGTGCTCATGTGCACGCATACGTGAGTGTCTCGAATAAAGACATGGGTGGTTTCGAAGGCAGATGGCAGCTAAGCACTTTGGTCTTTCTTGGCCCAACCTAGGACCAAATGTTCTGTCACAGCTGTGGGAATTAATAACTTAGTAGGAAAAGTGATCAAATGTTATAAATGAGTCAGTTTTTGTTGCCAGGAGTCAAGTAGAAAAGAGAAATGTCTTTGTGAGTGCTGGGACTTCATCTATTCGAACTGGCCCTTTACCTTCCTTCTGGGGATTTGGAGGAGGTACAGGTTGGTTCAAACTGTAGCTCTGTCCACTTTAAGGTATCTTTCAGCTGATGGGGCAGGTCAAGGGAGGTTTTAGTTAAAGGGCAATGGTTCTATTAATTATAATGTTCTGCCCTGTGTTATTTTAATGAAGAGAAATTTCATATGGGAGTGTGAATTTGCACAGCTGTAGGGGATGTCATCTATATCACCCTTCCTTGAAGAATAACCGTGGCTAATGCATGTAAAGTGCTTTGATTAGGGAAGGGGCTCAACTTGGAAGGTGCTAAAAAGCACTCTGTGATGGATGTGGCAAGTCAGTTTTATGAAGGCACTTACAGACCAACTTCCCTCAACATCACACACCTCATTGCCTTTGCATGCAAATTTCTTCTGCATGAAAATTGAAGTGCAAGGGGGAGTAAGTGCTATTCAGGATCTCTTCCTAAATCTGCAAGCAGGGAAGCACATAAATCTGAGAGATCTGGTGATAGGGGACTGAGTACTAACCCTGTTTTGATTCTGAACATCTCTGTAATTGCATAGCTGTCTTTTCAGATGATGCGTGTATAATTCTGCTGTGTCATCTGCATAGTGGTTTAGGGAATTAGAAATAGATTACAGTATTACAGGCCTCAGTCCTGCAAAGATTTATGTGGTAATTTCATTACGAGGTCGTCTATGTCATTCTGTAGGAACAAAATTTACATTTGTTTTCCTTACTAGGAGACTATTGCAGGAACAATAGTGAAGAGTATCATAAGAAAGATACTTAGTAACCAGTCCTCAAGTTTTGTTTCCAAGAAAAACAGGCTTAAGGGCTATATTCTGAAATGAAGTTTTATATTCTGATATTTTCTGTAAATATGTTTGCACTCCTCGCTCTTTCTAAAATTTCTGGTTTAATTTTTTTTTTTTTTTTT